>BPLR01016044.1:0-39057 GCA_021605095.1 Caerostris extrusa | reverse complement strand
GGCATTGTCCGGCGGTGACGTAAATCGCTGACCAATCATATGACTCATCGCTTCTACGTTCTCGAGGTTTGTGACTGGTCGACGCTTCACGCCTCACCGTTCAATGTCTTGGGTGATTCATTTTTAAACGGGGAATGGCGCTGTGAGACCTATTTTGGTGACCGTTCCATTCTCATGACTTTACCATTGACGTCTTAACAGTCATGGATGATAGACCACATACAATTTATTTTTCAACTTTCCCTTCAACTAATTCGTATTCTTTTTTGAAATAACAGCATGCACTCATGCTGTGTGCAAACAATCTCGTAAATATCGGAACACTTAAAGTGTGTAGACGAATTCAGTCTATACTTTCTTACAGGTAAAAATAAGCAATTCAATTATTCAATCAAGCATTTATTCACCCGAATTAATCTAATGGAATGCCTGTCCCTGAAATTGGACTTTCTACTTTTTGTACTCCATCTGTATACTCTGGAAACTATGGCATTTCATACACTGACTGTCAATACTCATCACTTGATGATGTACCACAGCATATTAGATCTTAGATAATAATATTGGTTATATTTTTCTATATTCGTATTTTAGTAAATAAACATTATTTACTAAAATAAAAATTAAAATTGAATTTTATTCAAAATAATTGCTAATAAAATTTAATTATATAGTTGTATTTTTTCCCCCTAAATCTATTAGTAGATATTTGAAATATCAGATTTAATACTGAATCTAACCTTATCGTAAATAAAATTATATATGAAGGACTAAATGATTTTTGTTAATTAAAATTGCATTAAGAGGATTTATTTTTGTTTACAATGTTTTTAAAAATGCTCTCCATACACTACTGAGATGAAAAGATGAAGAAAAATAATGCAGTTTTTCTCCTATGGTAGATTGCATCCTAAATTAAATTGATACCCAATGAATATTTTTTTCTATTGATCCAAACAAATATGAATCAATACAAATTACCTAATGAAGGGAATTACAAAACAAATTGAACATTAATGGAACTCATTAATTGAATAATGGAACCAACTCCTGTTAAATGATAATTTGAACAAAAATGTTAATTAGTTTATGAACAGATTTCCAACTGTTACATCTTTATTCCAGAGAAATCTGAAGTGCAAGAAGAACTAACTTAATTTAATATTCTCTGGTAGAATTCTCTAGTCTGGCACCTCATCGTTAATGACTTTCCGAAAGAGCATATAAAAAATCTAGACACAGAAGACTTTTCTAAAAGACGAAAAAAGATGAAAAAAATTAAGAGTGAAAATACTTAATTTGACCTTCTTTTTAATTGGGACTGGAAGAATTTTCCCCGTCTTCTAAAAAAAGGACCTTTTATTTTTATTTTACCTTTTTATTATTTTTTTTTAATCTTCTCTTCTCTTCTTCTGAACGGATACAATCAGGCGTGGTGTAAGGTTACGCTTGTCATTAAGTGAGTATGAAATTGAATTTTCAAAGAAAAAAACTCAGTGCCATGAATACAACGGGACCGATGGTGAACTTTGTACCTTTTGAGTAAAGACTGTAATTACTTTTCCGCGTAGAAAAGAGTTCCTCGGTCTTGGTCGCTAATGATGCCCTTTTGTTTCATGACGTCACGCCATCAGCGAATCAAAAAGGGCAAAACCGGACTTGAATAGT
The DNA here is from genome assembly GCA_021605095.1 of Caerostris extrusa. Taxonomy (NCBI): domain Eukaryota; kingdom Metazoa; phylum Arthropoda; class Arachnida; order Araneae; family Araneidae; genus Caerostris; species Caerostris extrusa. Next base: position 37,389 of record BPLR01016044.1, on the reverse strand, counting down.
ATTTTCGGGGGCATGCTTAAGTATGTACAGCAAAGAAACCGGTTTTGCTTCTCTGTGGGAACGCTTAGGTATGTCATTATCATGACAATGATTATAAATGGGAATCATTCTAACTTTTCAGCGAATTCTAACTGATTTAATTAATCGTATTTTTTTTGATCATTTGTTTCTTTTAAGACTGCATCTTTCTTTTTTTCTTTTAATTAAAAGATATTGTTTATCTTAATAAATAAAATATAAAAATTTTAAATAAATAATTTTTATGAATAAGAAGTATTATTTAATCCTATTTTCCGTTTATGTCACTTATTATTAAAAAATTTAGATAAATTCGGGAAATTTAACTGTGAGAAAAAATTAACATTTTTTTAAGTATTCTTATATTTCGCCATAAAATGTGTTGTATATCGAGGGGCTTATATCACATGGCGTGATTATAATTAAATTCCTTAAAAGCATCGTAATAATGGATAAACAGATCGCAAACTAAATTTATATAGACCATTATAAAATGAATGCAATCAAGAAATTTTGAAGTAGCTGAAAAATGTCCACTAGGTGGCGCCTTTCATGATTAAACATTAAATTTTACCAAAATAAAAAGACAAGCATGGAATACATTTCAAATTTTAAACAATTCAGAACAAAATTTATATATTAAATAATGTAAAAATCGAGAAAAGCCATCGTTTTGAGAAGAAACAAAATCTCTGAACGTGCATGGGCACAAAGACGGAAACATTATAAAACAGATCTGGTTATACAACATTTGTAGAAATTATCAAGCATTTACTTTCGATGGTCTGGTTTAGAAGAAATAAGCTTTTTCTTTTCTTTTTCGTCTTTCCAACCGTCTTTCATATTTATAACAAAATATTTTATGGGGTTGGGTTATCAGTCTTACGACGAATTTATATAGTCATATTAGACCACGACCAACGATTTAAAGTGATTCAGAATACTGAAAATATCATGGCGCAGCCTTGTATCGAATCTGAAACCTGTGGCACAGAGCGCAAGACAGGTAAAGCCTAGACTTTATGAAAACAAAGGAATGCTTCTGCAGGGTTCGTAAATATCGTAGCATGAAGGAACTACAGGAACGGATCAACGTCAACTTAAGATATATGGACCCTAATTTCAAGATTTGAAGAGACTAAAGAATTAGGTGATCAACTTGGATCAACGATATAATTCTTTAAAAGTGTTGTAAGTCATATCGATTTTGATTGTGTTTGAAAATTAATTCAAAATAAAAATACGTAGTGAAATAGTTTTATTACTTCAAATTCATTTTAAATATTATTATTATCAACACATGCATTTCAAGTTAAAAGTATGATTAAAATATGGAATTAAACTATAAGTACATCTATAATTAACCTTATATTATTGATGAAATCGGTACATAATTATATTTATAGACATAAATATGGAGTTTACTTACTTCAAATTTAAATAAAACCATTAAAATAATAAAGAAATTTGATCAAGGATATAACATCTCCCCTTTTTAAAAATATGGAAGTCTTACCATTATATTCTTCTTTTTTTTTTTTAATTTTACATATAATACTGTTTCAGTAATATATGTATAGTTGTTGTATATATGTTTCAGTGCAACTATATATGAGGCAGTTCTAACCAAATGAAGCTCTACTGAAGAAGGAAGAAACATGTAAGGAATCAATACATTATCTGGATCAATGTTTTGAATTTCTTTCAGAATGTGTTCGCAATACATCTGATATTTGAATAACATAATTTAATAACAATAAGACATATGAAAATACCAATAGCAGATTGATAACAACAATGGCATATTGAAATCATAACTTTATTGTGAAAAGGACAATAGCAGATTGTTAAAAATAAAGTAGGACCGAAATACTCAATAGAAGAATGAAGGATATAAAAATATTAGTTAGAACAATTAGTGGCTTGAAACTTGTATTTTTAACAAAACTGCACACAGACAAAAGATAATAATAATAATTACTTAAAATTGTACAAATATGTCTTCTGGTTTAATAACTTTTATTATAGTTATAACTGTGCTTTCCTGTGTTGAATTCATCTTTATCAAAAAAAAAATATTAAATGAACAGAAACATACTATAACACAAGTGGAATTATATATTCATTTGACGGCAGAATATTTTTGCTTTGAATATAGTTATTTCTAAGGATTAACTTATATAAAGGAAATATATAGAAGACAGTGCTATAGTTTAACAATAATACATGAGTTAGCCAAATTAGTAATTTTTGACGTAAACCCTGTAATTTGCATTCACATACATAATTAAAGAAAATATTTTTTACCTTTGAAAACTAAGTATAATCTTTTAAAGGGTAATTTTATTTGCCTATTAACTTTCAGCGCCAGTAACTTACTTCTCAAACCCAATAAAAGCAAAAGAAAAATACCACGAAAATAAAATAGAATACAATCATGTGAGGTTTTGAGGAACTGCATGTAGCTCAAAACATGACAAATCGCGTTAAGGTTTGGCGATTTTAGCCTTCAGGCTGAATCTTCCTAACTGTAAGCTGAGACCAAATTTATCGACTCAATTTCCGAATCAGTTAATAAATTACGGCCGTTAGAATTTTTTTTTTTATAGCCAGCATATAACTTAAGCGATTTATGTCACTGTATAAAGCAAGTGTTTTTATCTTACATTTAAAAATTCGTTTTTTTTTTTTATTTTCTTATTATCTTCTCTAAAGATAATAACACTTTTCCCAACACATATTTTAAAGAAGTTTTAAAGTATTTTCCGATTATTTTCGTCTGATAATGATGCTGTTACTGATAATTCGGAGAAGGGCTAATTGATGGTCTTAATTGTGAACATGATCAGTTTTCCGGAGTTTTATCACCCAATCCTGTTTCTCCACGTTTGCCTATAAATCTTTTAGTTTAGTTTGAATAAAATAGTTTCTAATCTGATTCATTATCAGCTTAAATGATTAAATTAGACTTAATAAAGTTTTATTATGCGAAAAATGTTTTATTTAGCTTTTATTCGTGTATCTATGTAATATTTTATGTATTAAAAATGAAAAATATGAAGATAAGATACATTGTAGATTGGCAGATTTCAGTTTTGATAATAATGAATGTTGAAACATATGTCAAGATTCCAATGAAAATGAATAGGAAATTTTAAGAAATATAATGCATATATATATATATATTATTATATTATTATTTTTTATATAAAATATCCATGTTTATAATCTAGTAAAAGGATATCTCTTTTGGACAATCTTAAACTCTTAATAAATAACTTTTTAAAGGTTAAATATTTGTTCATAAAGACTTCTGGGTGAGGTATAAAAAAATTAATTTTCTATAAAAATTATAATCGTTAATTATTAATATAGAGATAAACTTTTTAAAATACAACTCTATAATGTTAAATTACGAAAACTTCTTCCTAAATTAAAATTTAAATGAATGAAAAATAAATAAAAAATTTTATTAAAATATTTCTTCTGTTATTGTATTCTTCTTATTCGTCTTAAAATTCATAAAATGAGTTTTAGGAATAATTTTATAGAAATAATTTCTTTTTAGATAAAATATTTAATCCTTAATGAATATTTTAATTTAATGACGCAAAAACAAATTGCTGTAATTATATTTTCGTAATAATTGATTCAAAAATTCTTTTCTCATTATTTCATATATTAATTTAAAATTGGGTGGTTTCTCGGTTTATTTTTCTGAGAAAGATATGTGCTTATTGTTACCGTTGTTGAATACGTAGTAAAACAAAGCATTATACAATTTTCGCCAGCGACAATTTCTTATATCAATGCCTTAATTTGTAAATTTGCGAAACATATATTAGATAAAAATCTTATATTTCTTCTAATTTGATCAATTTCGCAGAAAGTGTGTAAGCCTTAAAATTTTTTTATGTAGAGTTTGTGTAGTATTTAAAATGCTTTTCATTCTAGCATTGTGTTATAGGAAAATGATCTATTTCTATGTAAAAGCCCGTATTTCCAATGTTATATTTTATCCAATCTTGAAATAATATTTTTACTCATATCAAAAATTTTACATACTGCTATTAAATCAAAATTGATTAGTTTGAAGAATGAGAAATATTATATTAGCGTCAATGCACTTAAAAATTAATATTAACCTCGCTATAACTGTAACGAAAAACATGAAGGTTTTTAATGCTCAAATTTGGTATGTGAATAACTAAAACTATTCTTGTTGTATGCAAAATTCTCATTCACAGGTATAAGCAGCACAACCAAACACCCAACAATATCTAGTTGCTACAAAATCAATGATTTAATAACTTTGTCTACCGAAGGAAGCCTGTGTGCAGGCAGAATTATAGATGGCCAAAATTAAAAATTAAAAACAAGAGAGTTCTGTGATTTTCTGTCCTGGCTTCAATCTTTTGTATTCGATCAATATGGCATAATTAAAGGTAGCTGGTTCAGCAAAACCTTTTCCAGCAGTAATGAATTCGTAAGATGGTCTGTGGCGATCAGGAGGTGGAAGGACTGAGTTTCACTGCACAAAAGGGCCACGAGTTAATTTTAATTTTAAAGCAATTAACTCAATCGAAGCTGAGCTGCATGCTATCGAATGAATACTGAATTCGCCCCCCCCCCATTTTCATTAAAATACGCTCCGATGACAGGTGAATTAAACGGTTCGATTTGCATTCGAAAGATGCCAACCGGAATTCGTTCAGAACAGTTGAACTATTTACTGTATTATTTGTATTAAAATACTTTTTTTCTGTTGTCTGCACGAAAATCGTTCGTAATAGATTTGGTATTGATTTGATAGATTGTGATTTTTAGTGTTTGCTTGTAAATGGTTGTATTTATTTTCAGGAATCGAATTTAAAAAAATGACTGAAAAAAGTTAATACTTTTAATATTAATAATAAGTTCATATTTTTAGTAATAAATAATATGTTTAATATTTTTAATTAATATTTCAATTAATATATTAATATTTAGTTAATTTCAGGTAGTTCAATTTCATTATCCAGTTAATATTTTTAATTTAGAAATGATAATTCTTATCTCGAAACTTTTTTTAAAGCCTTAACTAATATTTTATTAGTTTTGTATATGCATGGGTTCTAATTTTATTAACATAATATAAATATAAAATAATGAATATTAATTTATTAAAAAAGTTATTAATTTTATCTTACAAAAAAAAAAGGCATTTAAGTGAGCAATTTTCTAGTTAAAAGTTAATTGAAAGTTATTTTAACTTAATATTATGTTTTTGTTGTTCTAATGAAGCTGGTAATACATAAACAGTTAATCTTAATGCCATAAGCAAGAGCAGACCTGCGGTTACTCATTTAGCATTTCCCACGGGGCACGTGTAACTTGAAGATAACACTACTCCCTCAACGCTCTACGATCGTATTAGATCGGGATTTACGGTTTAAACAGGATTTCGAACAACTACAAACATCCATATCGCCGCCGGGACTCGAACCCAAAACATGTGGTGTCGAGCACTAGGCACTCGGTCATCATTCTCATTTTTAATTAAAATTAATTTAAAAATGGGAATTCTATCCGAAATTTACTAAAACTGTTAACAAATATTTAATTAGTTTTATATATGAATGGATTATAATTTTATAAACATGAATAATAAATAAAATATAATGATAACAATTTACTAAAAAGTTATTAAGTTTATCTTACAGAAAATAGGCGTTTAATGAGGCAATTTCAATAACCTGAAAATTATTATATTTTAACTGAATATTTACAGGTTATGTAATGAAATATAAACATGATAAATTTCAGATCATAAAGTCTTTTTTCGTTATACTCAACGATGTAAAAATAGATTTACAATATAGGTTTAATGTATAGCAATGCTTCGTCCTTGAATCTCTTTCTATACATTTCTCAAAATATGTGTGCATGTCCTCATGTATACCTCCTATGGCGCATGCCCTAAATATAATGAACAAAATTTCGGACGGAATTGATCAATATTCACTAAAAAAAAAAAATCACCCAATTTGGATAAATTAGGTTGTTGGCCAATTTGACAACTTTTCATGGTTGGCAAATTTGTCATGTTGATATTATTTTTTATATTTTTTATATTTCTTTCATATTTTCGACCCCTTCTTCTAACAGAAATTCTCCATTATCCGATTGCATATGTTTGAAATTTGATAATCATAGGGTGTCTAATCTGTTCAATAATTAAATATAAAAACCTGTCACAGCGTGATGTTGGGAAAAATAATTCGTATCAAAATTTCAAGAAATTAATAGTAGTCATTTTTTATCATAAAACCTTTTAATGCCATCAAATGTCACTAAAAATTTATTGTTTAATTGCCCCAGATGAAAATTAACATCACAGCTGTTTCTTATCTAGCACTATTTGATATTTTGCTTCTAGTTTTATTGTCTTTTGCATCTAATGTTTTTAATTTGATCGTTATTAGATGCTTTGTCCTGTGATTAAAATTAATTTTTTATTTGCAATTTTGAATATTGTAAAAAAAATTTTAAAAGGCAACTTTATCTTTATTACTTTTAATGGAAATTAAAACAAATAAACATACATAAAATGTTATTGAGCTTTAAATTCTCCTTTATTAATATAAATTCTTATTTATTTGTTTTATTTTCTTTTAAATATCTTCAAAAATTTATTGCTATTTATCAACTTGAATATTTCTTTGACATTATTCAAATCACTGAAATTTATAATTCAAATTTTATATTATTCAAATAACAAAGGTTTTTAAAATAAAATGACCTTGATTTTCAACTTGCTACAATTATAATACATTTTTAGAAAATTTTAATGCTATCATTATATCAAATAATCGCATTATTTTTTTAATTTCACACTTTTCAAAAAATTATATTGTCAATATTCTATTATCTTGTAGCTCACATTGCATTCTTGAATTCTTAATCAAATACAACATGCAGTGTTTAAAATAACCAGTTCACAACATATATTCTATAAAAATGTTGACAAATTTTAAGCATAGAAAAATTCAATATTTTGATTCACAAACAGTTTGATTCAAAACTTTTCATTCAAGTTATTTTATTCAAATTCAAGTTCAATTTTTAAAAATTGTCTTTTCTTCTTCAAAATTTTTTATTATTTTTAGGATGAAAGATATTACAAAACAAGTGGAAAAGTTAATTACGGTATAGATTTCCATAATAACATACAACAGCAAATGACGTGCAACAACATAGCATACAACAGCATATAAACAAACTTTCAGGCAAAACCTTGCAGCCAAATTCTTTATCAGATCAAGTGATACCAACAATTTAAATGATGATAAAAATATTATTTAATGCTTTTATTTGTATTTGAATAAGTTTTATAATCAATATTGGGTAAATAATGAAGATAAGCGTATTGAAAGTATCATTTCCGATTACGAAAATCGTACTTTCGGTTCAAAAATTTGTCCTCCAATGGAAGTTTAAACGATCAGAACTTTAGTTCTCAAAAAGATAAAAACAAACTATGAATATATTTAGAAAAACTTAAAATACATACAAGCTTTTCAAAAATGTAAAAAATTGTAAAATCATATATTTTGGTCGAAAATAGCATTTTAAAGGTGTTCGTGTACCTTAAATTTAGATACGTACTTTTTTAATCCTATTTTCCTATTTAAATATTTTCTAGTTACTACTAAGTTATTTGTGTTAAAAACTTACTTGAATTAAGAAGGAACAGGAGATACTCGAGATATGCAATATCTATTGAGCCAATTTTAAAAGGATGTTACACTTTTTTTGGGGATTTATAATTAATACGTCGTTCAATAACATCTGTTGGACATAAAATAATAATAATATTAATTTTTAAAGTGAATTTCCTTCTTTTGCATTTTTTCTGGTACCTTTCCTATCATCCACTAAAATCAGATAAATAAAAGAATTTAAATTTACATAGAACTAATCTATTTTATTCATTTCTGTGACATTATATACTTCAAAATTATTATGTGTATAAAATTAATATTTGTATAAATAATATAATAACAATTCTACTACCTCTTATAATTTGCAATGATTTGTTGATATATCTTAAAAAAGATATTTTAGGTTTTCTTCCAGTTTATAACTGGCATTTAAATTTATAATTACTTATTTAACGATGGTAATCAGACACATGAAAATATTTTCATTATGGGAACAGAATGAAAAGAATAATTCATAACATGCCAAATTTTTAATAGCTTCCTGGCATTATCACAAAGAGAATACCATCTTATTTAAATTAACTTAAGGCTAATATCCTTATCCAGCTATTATTCTCTTTCTGTAGCATAAGTAAAATTTGCATTCCAGTCACAAATTTGATTTGCAGTCGTAAATCAAATTTAAAAATAACGAAATCACAATAGTAACAAAAAATACTCTAAACAAATAAGAAACAAGAATGACAAATTGGATATTCTAAAGCTGATTCCCCAGGTATTTATTTTTAGGGAAAGATTTAAAAGCCCTTTAGAAAAAGAGAGAATGTATGATGAAAAACAATTTCACACTTTACCACAAAATCTACAACCACATTTTTGTAATTGATTAACTTTTAACACTATAATATACTGAAACTATGATTTCTACAAATTTAATAAATTTAAATATTTACTTTTCATGTATTCCCATTTAATCACTATTTTCAATGTTTTATTTCATATGAAAAAAAGTTTTATTGTTTTTCCTTTAGAATTTCTTTATTCATTTGCTTGTTTTCAAAACTTTGTAAAGAATTGATATCAAACAAGGAATTTTCTTTAATAATATTAGTTCATTGTGAATCATTGTTCATTACCAAAAGGAATTCAACTCAGTCATTCAGATTCTAGGTAAGCTATACTTGCACCATTTCACATTCGTTTGTCGATATTCGCAAAGAGGTATTACAGGAATAACATTCATAATCAACTATAAAATGGCTCAGACTGTTCTTTAAAATGATTATGAGTATTCCACTTTGTCACTAGTGTTCCGGTTACACATCAAATTGTTGATAATTACGTAAAGCTGCATTCACACCAAGGCGTTCAGCGACGATACGTACAACGTTTAAAAATCACATGACTCAGCTCTTCTTCTCTGAAATTTGTGGTTGGTCGACGCTTCACGTCTCACTGCTCATATTTAATCAATATAAGATCAGTTTGAAGCACGATTCTTTACCATAAAGTATTCAACTCCAGTCTTTCGGTTCTAGGTTAGCGATACTTGCACCACTTCAAACGCAAGTGTCGACATTCAAAAAGGAGGGTTTAGAGCAATAACATCTATGAATTTGGTTTGGTTTGTCGTTCTACTGTCATTTTGTGTACACTTTAGGCTAAATAAACCGAGAACCTACAGTTTAATACGGATTCCGAACCACCAAAAAACATCCATGTCAAAGTCAGGATTCGAACCTGAATCCTTCGGTACCAACAGCCAGAGCGCTAGCCAGTTGCCCATCACGCCGCATCCATGAGTTAAGATTATATAATGGTTCATACCCTGTTCTCTGAAACAATTATCAATGATACACGTGTTCACTAGTTTTCCGATTGCACATCAAAATGTTGGTCTAAAGCTACATTAACACCGATGAGTTGAGTGACGATGCGTAAATCGTTGACCAATCACATGTCTCAGCGTTTCAAATCTGAGTTTTGTGATTGGTCGACGCTTCACTATCGGTCAATGACTTGGTGAGAATGTGGATTTACTATCAGGCTATGTGAGAGTTATTTTGATTATCTCTCTGTTCTCATGCCTTGACCATTGTCACTTAACAGTCGTCTTATCGGCAAGATATACAATTTTTATCTTTGGTTAATGATTTCTATTGTAAATATTGACGTAAAGCTACATTCACACCAATGAGTTGAGTGGCGATGCATATACCGTTGACCAATCACATGATTCAGACCTTTAAGTCTGAGGTTTCCTGATTGGTCGATACTCACCATTCACTGTCTTGGTGGTGATACGGCTTCAAATGCGTTTGTCGATATTCACAAAGAGGCATTACAGCAATAACCTCCATGAGTTCAGACTGGCTCAGAATAGAATGGCTCATAGAATGGCTCAGACTTTTCTTTACAATGCGTATCAGTTATCCATGTGGTTAATAGTGTTCCGGTTACACATCAAATTGTTGATAGTGACCTAAAGCTACATTCACACCAATGAGTTGAGTGGCAATGCGTATATCGTTGACCAATCACATGATTCAGACCTTTAAGTCTGAGGTTTCTTGATTGATCGATACTCACCATTCAATGTCTTGGTGGTGATACGGCTTTAACAAAAAAAAGCACTGTGAGAGCTATTTTGATGACCGTTCCGTTCTCATGCTCTCACCATTGTCGTCTTAACAATCGTATTACCGACAGCATATAATATTTTTCAACTTTCCTTTAACTAATCGTCCATTGTTTTTGAAATAAAAGCATGTACTCATACTGTGTGTGAAACAATATGCAAAGCATCGGAACACTGAAAGTGTGTAGACAAATTCGGTCTATACACTTTGTAGGTTGTAAGTAGGTCCAGTTCGATTGAATCTAATGGAATGTCTGTCCCTGAATTTGAATTTCTACTCTTTTGTACTCCATCTGTATGCTCTGAAACTATAGCGTTTTATCCGCTGACTGTCAATATGTTATCATTTGAAAGTTGGATCACTACATATTAGATCTTAGATAATATTGGGTTACTAAATTTTTCTATATTCGTATTTTAGAGCAAATAAATATAATTTACTAAAATAAAAATTAAAATGAATTTTATTCAAAATAATTAATAAAATTTAATAATATAGTTCCCCTTAAATCTATTAGTAGATATTTGAAATATCAGATTTAATACTGAATTTAACCTTATCGTAAATAAATTTATAATATGAAGGGGATTAAATGGTTCGTGTCAATTAAAATTGCATTAAGAGGATTTATTTTTATTTACAATGTTTTTTAAAAATTCTCTTCATGCACTACAAAGTTGAAAAGATGAAAGAAAATAATCCATTTTTTCTCCTATGGTAGATTGCATCTTAAATTAAATTGATACCCAAAGAGATTTTTTTTCTATTGATCCAAACAATTATGAATCAATACAAATTACCTAATGAAGTGAACTACAAATAAATTGAACATTAATGGAACTGAATAATGGAACGAACTCATGTTAATGATAATTTGAACAAAAATGTTAATTAGTTTATGAACAGGCTTCCAACTGTTACATCTTTCATTCCAGAGAAATACGATGCAAGAAGAGTGCAACTTAATTTAATATTCTCTGCTGAATTCTCCGGCACCTCTATCGTTAATGACTTTCCGAAAGAGCGTATAAAAAAAAATCTAGACACAGAAGACTTTTCTAAAAGACGAAAAAAAAAAAAATTAACAGTGAAAATACTTAATTTGACCTTTTTTTAATTGCGACTGGAAGAATTTTCCTCCGTCTTCTTAAAAAAAAAAAAAAGGACCTTTTACTTTATTTTTTATTTATTTTTTTTCATCTTCTCTTCTCTTCTGAACGGATACCATCAGGCGTGGTGTGAGGTTACGCTTGTCATTATGAGTATGAAATTGAATTTTCAAAGAAAAACTCATTGCCCATGAATACAACGGGACCGATGGTGAACTTTGTACCTTTTGAGTAAAGACTGTAATTACTTTCCTCCGCGTAAGAAAAGAGTTCCCGGTCTTGGTCGCTAATGATGCCCTTTTGCTTCGTGACGTCACGTCATCAGCGAATCAAAAAAGGGCAAAACCGGACTTGAATAGCGACTTTCGTGAGGGGCATGCTTAATTATGTACAGCAAAGAAACCGGTTTTGCTTCTCTGTGGGAACGCTTAGGGTCTGTCATTATCATGACAATGATTATAAATGGGAATCATTCTAACTTTTCAGCGCGAAATGAAATTAATCGTGTTTTTGATCATTTGTTTCTTTTAAGACTGCATTTTTTTTTTTTAATTAAAAGAGATTGGTTATTTATTTTTATCTTAGCAAATAAAATAAAAGTATTTAAATAAATAATTTCATTAAAAAGAAAAATTATTTAATACGCCTAATTTCCCTATATGTCACTTATTAAAAATTAACACTTATTAAATAAATAATCCATCGCATTAAAATACTATTTTTAAGCATTCTTATATTTCGCCTAAAATGTGGTTGTATATCGAGGGTTTATATCATATGGCGGGATTATAATTAAATTCCCTATAAAAAGCGTCGTACAATGGATAAACAGATCGCAACTAAATTTATATAGACTATACAATGAATACGAACAAGAAATTTTGAAAAAAAAAAAAATGTAGTTGAAAAATGTCCACTAGGTGGCGCCTTTCATGGAAGAAACATTAAATTTACCAAAATAAAAGATGGACATACAATACATTTCAATTTAAACAACACAGAACTAAATTTTTATATAAAATAATGTAAAAGCGAGAAAGGCCATCGCTTCTAAGAAAAAAAAAAAAAATCTCGAATGTGCATGGGCTCAAAGACAAGAAAGTGTCATAAAAAACAGATCTGGTTATAAAGCATTTATAGAATTCGACACATTTACTTTCGATGTTCTGGTTTAGAAGAAAAAAAGCTTTTTTTTTTTATCTGCAAGACTTTCTGCCTACTGGCATATTTCAAAACAAATGTTTTTTATGGGGTAGGGTTATCAGTCTTACGACGAACTCTTTATAGTTATATTATACGACGACCATTGGTTTAAAATGGATTCCGAATCACTGAAAACAACAATGGTGCAGCCTTGTCTCGTATCTGAAACCTGTGGCACAGAGCGTCTATACAGATGCTTCTGCAGCGGTTCGTAAATATCGTAGCATGAAGGAACTACGGAACGGATCAACGTCAACTTTAAGATATATGGGCCATAATTCCAAAATTTGAAGAGACTGCAGAATTAGGGAGATCAACTTGGAGGAGGCCGTAAAATCACTGCGCGAGTTGATCATGCTGTCAAGATAGTTATTCTCGTTCATTCACAGTTATCAGACTTTGGAGGCAGTAGTGCAGGTGCAGTATGTCGACAGACAAGGTTTCTTAATAACACCTTTCAGAAAATGCTGCGAAACATAATGCATTTCTGCATGTACAAGATTCAACACACCACAGATGCTTGACAGGGACAATGTACAAAAGGTCAGATTCACAGTCTCTTTTTCAACAGAATCCCAATAATCTATCATGACGTGGAATATTTTATTGAGTGACAAGACTCATTTCAACATAAATTGAACAGCCAGCACACAGAATACTCGAATTTTATCTAAGAAAATTTCCGGATGCACAATGAATGACAAAGTTAATTTAATGTTGTGGATTCATGGTGACATTCATCGTTGGGACATTTTTTCTTTGAGGAAGTAACTGCATATGTCAATCTCGCATGTTTTGTTATGGTATGTCAATATCATTACATACCGCAGACATTTGTTGTTTCCCAACTACAAACTATCACCTACTCTACAGCCAAAGACAGTGCTTTACATCGATCATTTTCATGCAGGATGAAGCGGCCTCACCTGTCCGTAGTTTCTTGAATGCACGTTTGTTCCAACATGTTATTATAAATCCATAGCCAACATGTTCGCCGGATATCTGGTTTTGGGGTTTGAGGTTTCTGGTTACGGGCCCTCTTAAAAAATCTAGATAAATAGAGATATTGCTACAATGGATGATTTAAAGAATTTCATTATGCTTCATGTGCGAAGCATCACAACTGCTCAGTTACGATCTACCGTTGAACATTATGTTGCCCATTATCTTCAGATTTTGCAGATCACATGGGGTATTACATCATTCTGGACATTACTTTCATTACATCGTTCTGGACATGTATAACAACTGTTCCTCTTGTGACAGCCGTACTGTTTTATCCCCTTTCTTTACCTTTATTGCAGTTCGACGACAAAATCAAAAACCAGTCAATAAATGTTCAAATTGCTTATGTATTCTGTATTGATCGTTAATTTTGTTAAATTTAATTTTTTCCCATTAAAATCACCTAGTGGACATTTTGGAACTAATTTACTTATTTATTTATTTTAGAAATTCCTTGAATGTATCTCGTGCATAGTTTCTATACCAAATTCTTTTGCAATCAGTTCAAGTGTTTTAGCTGTAGCTGTTTATAGAGGAAGTTTGATCATAATGTATGCATATATATAGAGATAAAACAAAAGGATTTAAAACATTTTGTAAGTTATATCGTTAATAGATTATGTTTCAAATTAATTTAAAATAATATACGTACTGAAATAATTATACAATTTTTATTATTTATAAATTAATCGTTAATTTATGACTAACATTAATTATTATCAATACATATATTTGAAGTTAAAGTGTGATTAAAATATGGAATTAAACCATAAGTACATAGATGATCAATCTTATATTAGTGGCGAAATCAGTACATAATTTTAATTATACAGATAAGTATGAATTTATCTGACTTCACGTTGAAATGAATCTAAATGAAATCTTTAAAATAATGAAGTAATTTTATCAAGAATACAACCTCTCGCTTTTTAAAATATGAAAGTCTTACCATAATTTCATCATTTTGCGTAAAATATTATTTCAGTTATAAATGTGCAACTACAATTGAGACAAATCTAACCAAATGAAGCTTTACTAAAGAATGGTGAAACATTTAAAGAATCAATACAGCATATCTGGTTAAACATTCTAGAATTTCTCTTCAGAATGTGTTAGTAATGCATTTTATACTTGAATTAAATAATTTAATAACAATAAGCGATATGATAATAACAATAGCAGATTGTAAATAATAACTGAAGATTGAAAAGGACAATAGCAGATTGAAATCCTCAATCGCAGAGTCAAAATGTAAAAATATTGGTTAGCAGATTGTGTGGCTTGGAACTTGTACTTTCTATTGAATTAAAAAAAAAAAAGACTTTAAATTGTACAAATATGACTCTAGTTAACTATTATTAGATTCATCAAATAAATAGTAAAAATATTGGTTAACTTGCAGATTGTGGGGCTTGGAACTTGTACTTTCTATTGAATTTAAAAAAATGACTTTAAATTGTACAAATATGACTGCTAGTTAACTATTATTAGATTCATCAAATAAATAGTAAAAATATTGGTTAGAGATTGTGAGGCTTGTACTTTCTATTGAATGCAAAAAAAAATAATTTGATTTAAATAACAAATATGAATATTAGATTAACATTATTAAAAGAATTATGACTTGAAACGTGAACTGTATTTTATTGAATGCAAATAATGTTTATGAAATAAATAGATAAAAATAAATATGTCTTCTATTTTCATAACTAATTTCTATTAGATTTATAACTGAATTTTCTGTATAAAATCATCTTTTATCAATAAAAGAATAAATAAAAAGAAACGTACTATATCACAAGCGGAATTATATATTCATTGGGTGGAAGGATAAATTTGCTTTGAGTATAGTTATTGCTAAGGATTAAGTAATAAACGAGAAATAGATATAAACAGTGCTGTAATTTAACAATAATAAATGAGTTAGTCTTCTCAATATAGTTATTTTTGAAGTAAATCCTATAATTTGCATACACATACATAAGAAAACAAAATATTTATTACTTCTGAAACTAATCATAACCTTTTGAAGGGTAATTTTATTTGCCTATTAACTTTCTCAGCGCCAGTAACTTACTTCTCAAACACAATAAAAGCAAAAGAAAATACCACGAAAATAAAATAGAATACAATCATGTGAGGTTTTGAGGAACTGCATGTAGCTCAAAACATGACAAATCGCGTTAAGGTTTGGCGATTTTAGCCTTCAGGGTGAATCTTCCTAACTGTAAGCTGAGACCAAATTTATCGACTCAATTTCCGAATCAGTTAATAAATTACGGCCGTTAGAAATTTTTTTTTTTTTTATAGCCAGCATATAACTTAAGCGATTTATGTCACTGTATAAAGCAAGTGGTTTTTATCTTACGTTTAAAATTTCGTTTTTTTTTTTTTTTTATTTCTTATTATCTTCTCTAAAGATAATAACACTTTTCCCAACACATATTTTAAAGAAGTTTTAAAGTATTTTCCGATTATTTTCGTCTGATAATGATGCTGTTACTGATAATTCGAAGAAGGGCTAATTGATGGTCTTAATTGTGAACATGATCAGTTTTCCGGAATTTTATCACCCAATCCTGTTTCTCCACGTTTGCCTATAAATCTTTTTAGTTATAGTTTGAATAAAATAGTTTCTAATCTGATTCATTATCAGATTAAATGATTAAATTAGACTTAATAAAGTTTTATTATGCGAAAAATGTTTTATTTAGCTTTTGTTCGTGTATCTATGTAATATTTTATGTATTAAAAATGAAAAATATGAAGATAAGATACATTGTAGATTGGCAGATTTCCAGTTTTGATAATAATGAATGCTGAAACATATGTCAAGATTCCAATGAAAAATGAATAGGAAATTTTAAGAAATATAATGCATATATATATATATATATATATATATATTATATATTTATTATTATTATTATATTTTTAACATGTGAAATATGTCCATGTTTATAATCTAGTAAAAGGATATCTCTTTGGACAATCTTAAACTCTTAATAAATAACTTTTTTAAAGGTTAAATATTTGTTCATAAAGACTTCTGGGTGAGGTATAAAAAAAATTAATTTTCTATAAAAATTATAATCGTTAATTATTAATATAGAGATAAACTTTTTAAAATACAACTCTATAATGTTAAATTACGAAAACTTCTTCCTAAATTAAAATTTAAATGAATGAAAAATAAATAAAAAATTTTATTAAAATATTTCTTCTGTTATTGTATTCTTCTTACTCGTCTTAAAATTCATAAATGAGTTTTACGAATAATTTTATAGAAATAATTTCTTTTTAGATAAAATATTTAATCCTTAATGAATATTTTAATTTAATGACGCAAAAAAAAATTGCTGTAATTATATTTCGTAATAATTGATTCAAAAATTCTTTTCTCATTATTTCATATATTAATTTAAAATTGGGTGGTTTCTCCGTTTATTTTTCTGAGAAAGATGTGTGCTTATTGTTACCGTTGTTGAATACGTAGTAAAACAAAGCATTATACAATTTTCGCCAGCGACAATTTCTTATATCAATGCTCTTAATTTGTAAATTTGTAAGGATTTAGCAAACATATATTAGATAAAAATCTTATATTAACCTTTTTGTACTTTATTTCTTCTAATTTGATCAATTTCGCAGAAAGTGTGTAAGCCTTAAAAATTATTTTTCTATGTAGAGTTTGTGTAGTATTTAAAATGCTTTTCATTCTAGCGATTGTGTTATAGGGAAAATGATCTATTTCTATGTAAAAAGCCCGTATTTCTTACAATGTTATATTTTATCCATGATCTTGAAATAATATTTTACTCATATCAAAAATTTTGCATACTGTTATAATACTATTAAATCCATTAAATTGATTTGTTTGAAGAATGAGAAATATTATATTAGCGTCAATGGCACTTAAAAATTAATATTAACGTCGCTATAACTGTAACGAAAAACATGTATCGGAAAATACAGTTTTAATGTGACTCAAATTTAGGTATGAAAATGAATAACTAAAACTAGTCTTGTTGTATGCAAAATTCTCATTCACAGGTATAAGCAGCACAAACAAACACCCAACAATATCTAGTTGCTACAAAATCAATGCATTTAATAACTTGTCTACCGAAGGAAGCCTGTGTGCAGGCAGAATTATAGATGGCCAAAAATTAATAAATTAAAAACAAGAGAGTTCTGTGATTTTCTGTCCTGGCTTCAATCTTTTTGTATTCGATCAATATGGCATAATTAAAGGTAGCTGGTTCAGCAAAACCTTTTCCAGCAGTAATGAATTCGTAAGATGGTCTGTGGCGATCAGGAGGTGGAAGGACTGAGTTTCACTGCACAAAAGGGCCACGAGTTAATTTAATTTTAAAGCAATTAACTCAATCGAAGCTGAGCTGCATGCTATCGAATGAATACTGGAATTCGCCCCCCCATTTTCATTAAAATACGCTCCGATGACAGGTGAATTAAACGGTTCGATTTGCATTCGAAAGATGCCAACCGGAATTCGTTCAGAACAGTTGAACTATTTACTGTATTATTTGTATTAAAACACTTTTTTTCTGTTGTCTGCACGAAAATCGTTCGTAATAGATTTGGTATTGATTTGATAGATTGTGATTTTTAGTGTTTGCTTGTAAATGGTTGTATTTATTTTCAGGAATCGAATTTAAAAAAAAATGACTGAAAAAAAGTTAATACTTTTAATATTAATAATAAGTTCATATTTTTAGTAATAAATAATATGTTTAATATTTTTAATTAATATTTCAATTAATATATTAATATTTAGTTAATTTCAGGTAGTTCAATTTCATTATTCAGTTAATATTTTTAATTTAGAAATGATAATTCTTATCTCGAAACTTTTTTTAAAGCCTTAACAAATATTTTATTAGTTTTGTATATGCATGGGTTCTAATTTTATAAACATAATATAAATATAAAATAATGAATATTAATTTATTAAAAAGTTATTAATTTTATCTTACAGAAAAAAAAAAAGGCATTTAAGGTAGCAATTTTCTAGTTAAAAGTTAATTGAAAGTTATTTTAACTTAATATATATATGTTTTTTTTGTTGTTCTAATGAAGCTGGTAATATAGAAACAGTTAATCTTAATGCCATAAGCAAGAGCAGAACTGCGGTTACTCATTTAGCATTTCCCAGGGGGCACGTGTAACTTGAAGATAACACTACTCCCAAACGCTCTACGATCGTATTAGACCGGGATTTACGGTTTAAACAGGATTCCGAACCACTACAAACATCCATATCGCCGCCGGGACTCGAACCCAAAACATGTGGTGTCGAGCACTAGGCACTCGGTCATCATTCTCATTTTTAATTAAAATTAATTTAAAAATGGGAATTCTATCCAAAATTTACTAAAACTGTTAACAAATATTTAATTAGTTTTATATATGAATGGATTATAATTTTATAAACATGAATGATAAATAAAATATAATGATAACAATTTACTAAAAAATTATTATTAAGTTTATCTTACAGAAAAATAGGCGTTTAATGAGGCAATTTCAATAACCTGAAAATTATTATATTTTAACTTAATATTTACAGGTTATGTAATGAAATATAAACATGATAAATTTCAGATCATAAAGTCTTTTCGTTATACTCAACGATGTAAAAATAGATTTACAATATAGGTTTAATGTATAGCAATGCTTCGCCCTTGAATCTCTTTCTATACATTTCTCAAAATATGTGTGCATGTCCTCATGTATTACCTCCTATGGCGCATGCCCTAAATATAATGAACAAAATTTCGAAAGGAATTGGATCAATATTCACTAAAAAAATCACCCAATTTGGATAAATTAGGTTGTTGGCCAATTTGACAACTTTTCATGGTTGGCAAATTTGTCATGGTTGACATTATTTTTTATATTTTTTTTTTATATTTCTTTCTATTTTTTATATTTTCGACCCCTTCTTCTAACAGAAATTCTCCACTATCAGATTGCATATGTTTGAAATTTGATAATCATAGGGTGTCTAATCTGTTCAATAATTAAATATAAAAACCTGCCACAAAATGTTGGGAAAAATAATTCGTATCAAAAATTTCAAGAAATTAATAGTAGTCATTTTTAATCATAAAAACCTTTTTAATGCCATCAAATGTCACTAAAAAGTGATTGTTTAATTACGAATGAAAAATTAACATCACAGCTGTTTCTTATCTAGCACTATTTTGATATTTTGCTTCTAGTTTTATTGTCTTTTGCATCTAATGTTTTTAATTTGATCGTTATTACATGCTTTGCTCCTGTGATTAAAATTAATTTTTTATTTGCAATTTTGAATATCGTAAAAAGTTTAAAGGCAACTTATTATTATTACATTTACATGGAAATTAAAACAAATAAACATAAAAAAATGTTATTGAGCTTTAAATTCTCCTTTATTAATATAAACACTTATTTATTTGTTTTATTTTCTTTAAATATCTTCAAGAAATTTATTACTATTTATCAACTTGAATATTTCTTTGACATTATTCAAATCACTGAAATTTATAATTCAAATTCTATATTATTCAAATAACAAAGGTTTTTAAAATAAAATGTCCTTGATTTTCAACTTGCTACAATTATAATACATTTTAGAAAATTTTAATGCTATCATTATATCAAATAATCGCATTATTTTTTTTAATTTCACACTTTTCAAAAATTATATTTCTTTAAAATTATATTGTCAATATTCTATTATCTTGTAGCTCACATTGCATTCTTGAATTCTTAATCAAATACAACATGCAGTGTTTAAAATAACCGCTCACAACATATATTCTATAAAAATGTTGGCAAATTTTAAGCATAGAAAAATTCAATATTTTGATTCACAAACAGTTTGATTCAAAACTTTTCATTCAAGTTATTTTATTCAAATTCAAGTTCAATTTTTAAAAATTGTCTTTTTCTTCTTTAAAAAAAATTTTTTATTATTTTTAGGATGAAAGATATTACAACACAAGTGGAAAAGTTAATTGCGGTATAGATTTCCATAATAACATACAACAGCAAATGACGTACAACAACATAACATACAACAGCATATAAACAAACTTTCAGGCAAAACCTTGCAGCCAAATTTTTATCAGATCAAGTGATACCAACAATTTAAATGATGATAAAAATATTATTTAATGCTTTTTATTTGTATTAGAATAAGTTTTATAATCAATATTGGGGAAATAATGAAGATAAGCGTATTGAAAGTATCATTTCCGATTACGAAAATCGTACTTTCGGTTCAAAAATACTCCTCCAATGGAAGTTTAAACGATCAGAACTTTAGTTCTAAAAAAGATAGAAACAAACTGTGAATATATTTAGAAAACTTAAAATACATACAAGCTTTTCAAAAATGTAAAAATTGTAAAATATATATTTTGGTCGAAAATAGCATTTTAGAGGTGTTCGTGTACCTTAAATTTAGATATACACTTTTTTATAATCATATTTAAATATTTTCTTAGTTACTACAAAGTTATTTGTGTTAAAAACCTACTTGCATTAAGAAGGAACAGGAGATACTCGAGATATTCCATATCTATTGAGCCAATTTTAAAAGGATGTTACACATTTCGGAGATTTATAATTAATTCGTCGCGTTCAATAACATCTGTTGGATATAAAATAATAATAATATTAATTTTTAAAGTGAATTTCCTTCTTTTGCATTTTTCTGGTACCTTTTCCCATCCACTAAAATCAGATAAAAAGAATTTAAATTTACATAGAACTAATCTATTTTATTCATTTCTGTGACATTATATACTCAAAATTATTATGTGTATAAAATTAATATTTGTATAAATAATATAATAACAATTCTACTACCTCTTCTAATTTGTAATGATTGCGTTGATATATCTTAATAAAAATATTTTAGGTTTTTTTCCAGTTTATAACTGTCATTTAAATTTATAAATATTTATTTAACGATGGTAATCAGATATATGAAAATATTTTCATTATCTGAACAGAATGAATAATAATTCATAGCACATGCCAATTTTTAATAGCGTCTTGGCAATATTACAAAGAGAATGACTTCTTATTTAATTTAACTTAGGCTAATATCTTTATACAGCTATTACTCTCTTTATGAAGCACAAGTAAACTTTGCATTTCAGTCACAAATTTGATTTGCAGTCGTAAATCAAATTTAAGGTAACGAAATCACAAGAATAACAAAAATACTCTACACACACAAGAAACAAGAATGACAAATTGGATATTCTAAAGCTGATTCCCCAGGTATTTATTTTTAGGAAAAAAATTTAAAAGCCCTTTAGAAAACTAGATATTGTGTGATGAAAAACAATGGCGCACTTTACCACAAAATCTACAACCACCTTTTGTAATTTATTAACTTTTACCAAAATAATACACTGAAGATATGATTTCTACAAATTTAATAAATTTAAATATTTACTTTCATGTATTCCTATTTAATCACTATTTTTAATGTTTTAATTTCATATGAAGAATGTTTTATTGTTTTCTTTAGAATTTCTTTGTTCATTTGCTTGCTTTTTAAAATTTTTTAAAGAATTGACATCAATCAAGGAATTTTCTTTAATCAATATTAGTTCATTGTGAATCATGGTTCTTTACAAAAAGGAATTCATTCAGTCATTCAGATTCTAGGTAAGCTATACTTGCACCACTTCAAATGCGTTTGTCGGTATTCATAAAGAAGTATTACAGCAATAACCTCCATGAATAATCAGGCCATAGAATGGCTCAGACTGTTCTCTAAAATGCTTATCAGTAATCCACGTGCTCACTAGTATTCCGGTTACACAACAAATTGTTGGTAGTGACGTAAAGCTATATTCTCACCAATGAGTTGAATGGTGATGTTGAGTGGCGATGAAAAAATAAGTTCAGTTTGAAGTATGATTCATTCAAAAGGAAATCAACTCCAGTTACTCAAGTTGTAATTAAGAGATATCTGCACCACTTGAAATGCACTTGTCGATAGATGGAGGATTGGTTTGGTTGTTGATGTACGGTCATTTACTGCTCACGTTGTGTTAATCAGACAAGGACCTACAGTTTAACGTATATTCCGAACCACTAACTAATATCAATGTCACCGCCAGGATTCGAACCTGAAACATGTGGTATCAAAGGCTAGAGAGCTAGCCAACTGTCCATCAAACTGCGAAAAGGGGCTTAGAGCAATAACCTCATTGAGTTCATAGAGATGTGTTTTCTGAAACGCTTATTAATGATCCACGTGGTCGCCGGTTAAACATCAAATTCTTGAGAATGGCATAAAGCTACATTCACATCAAGGCATTGTTCGGCGGTGCGTAAATCACTGACCAATCATATGACTCATCGCTTCACGTTCTGAGGTTTGTGACTGGTCGACGCTTCACGCCTCACCGTTCAATGTCTTGGTGGGGATACGGCTTTAACAAACAAGCGCTGTGAGACCTATTTTGGTGACCGTTCCATTCTCATGACTTTACCATTGACGTCTTAACAGTCATATTATAGACAGCATATACAATTTATTTTTCAACTTTCCTTTAACTAATTCGTGCATTCTTTTTGAAATAACAGCATGCACTCATGCTGTGTGTGAAACAATCTGTAAAGCATCGGAACACTTAAAGTGTGTAGACGAATTCGGTCTACATACTTTCTAGGTAATAAGCAATTCGAATTATTCAATCAAGCATTTATTCAATTCGAATTAATCTAATGGAATGTCTCTCCCTGAATTTGACTTTCTACTCTTTTGTACTCCATCTGTATACTCTGAAACTATGGCATTTCATACACTGACTGTCAATATGTCATCACTTGAATGATGTACTACCACAGCATATTAGATCTTAGATAATATTGGGTTACTATATTTTTCTCTATTCGTATTTTAGTAAATAAATATTATTTACTAAAATAAAAATTAAAATGAATTTTATTCAAAATAATTAATAAAATTTAATTATATAGTTGTATTTTTTTCCCCTTAAATCTATTAGTAGATATTTGAAATATCAGATTTAATACTGAATCTAACCTTATCGTAAATAAAATTATAATATGAAGGGGATTAAATGATTTTTGTTAATTAAAATTGCATTAAGAGGATTTATTTTTATCTACAATGTTTTTAAAAATGCTCTCCATACACTACTGAGATGAAAAGATGAAGAAAAATAATGCAGTTTTTCTCCTATGGTAGATTGCATCCTAAATTAAATTGATACCCAATGAATATTTTTTTCTATTGATCCAAACAAATATGAATCAATACAAATTACCTAATGAAGGGAATTACAAACAAATTGAACATTAATGGAACTCATTAATTGAATAATGGAACCAACTCCTGTTAATGATAATTTGAACAAAAAATGTTAATTAGTTTATGAACAGGCTTCCAACTGTTACATCTTTCATTCCAGAGAAATCCGATGCAAGAAGAGAGCAACTTAATTTAATATTCTCTGGTGAATTCTCTGGCACCTCTATCGTTAATGACTTTCCGAAAGAGCATATAAAAAAAAAATCTAGACACAGAAGACTTTTCTAAAAGACGAAAAAGATTAAAAAAAAAAAATTAAGAGTGAAAATACTTAATTTGACCTTCTTTTAATTGCGACTGGAAGAATTTTCCCCCGTCTTCTTAAAAAAAAAAAAAAAGGACCTTTTATTTTATTTTATTTTTTATTTATAATTTTTTTTTTTATCTTCTCTTCTCTTCTCTGAACGGATACCATGAGGCGTGGTGTAAGGTTACGCTTGTCATTATGAGTATGAAATTGAATTTTCAAAGAAAAACTCAGTGCCCATGAATACAACGGGACCGATGGTGAACTTTGTACCTTTTGAGTAAAGACTGTAATTACTTTCCTCCGCGTAAGAAAAGAGTTCCCGGTCTTGGTCGCTAATGATGCCCTTTTTGCTTCATGACGTCACGTCATCAGCGAATCAAAAAAGGGCAAAACCGGACTTGAATAGCGATTTTCGTGAGGGGCATGCTTAATTATGTACAGCAAAGAAACCGGTTTTGCTTCTCTGTGGGAACGCTTAGGGTCTGTCATTATCATGACAATGATTATAAATGGGAATCATTCTAACTTTTCAGCGCGAAATGAAATTAATCGTGTTTTTGATCATTTGTTTCTTTTAAGACTGCATCTTTTCTTTTTCTTTTAATTAAAAGATATTGTTTATCTTAACAAATAAAATAAAAATATTTAAATAAATAATTTTTATGAATAAGAAGTATTATTTAATGCTCCTATTTTCCTTTATGTCACTTATTATTAAAATTTAGATAAATTCGGGAAATTTAACTGTGAGAAAAAAATTAACACTATTTTTAAGTATTCTTATATTTCGCCATAAAATGTGGTTGTATATCGAGGGGCTTATATCACATGGCGTGATTATAATTAAATTCCTTTAAAAAGCATCGTACAATGGATAAACAGATCGCAACTAAATTTATATAGACCATAAAATGAATGCAATCAAGAAATTTTGAAAAAAAAAAAGTAGCTGAAAAATGTCCACTAGGTGGCGCCTTTCATGATTAAACATTAAATTTACCAAAATAAAAGACAAGCATGGAATACATTTCAAATTAAACAATTCAGAACAAAATTTATATATTAAATAATGTAAAATCGAGAAAAGCCATCGTTTTGAGAAGAAACAAAATCTCTGAACGTGCATGGGCACAAAGACGAGAAAGCATTATAAAAAACAGATCTGGTTATACAACATTTGTAGAAATTGTCACATTTACTTTCGATGATCTGGTTTAGAAGAAAAAAAGCTTTTTTTTTTTTTTTTTTTTTTTCCCCACGATCGTCTTTCTACTGACATATTTCGAGACAAATATTTTTTTATGGGGTAGGGTTATCAGTGTTACGACGAATTCTATATACTCATATTAGACCACGACCAACGATTTAAAGTGGATTCAGAATCGCTAAAAACATCAATGGCGCAGCCTTGTCACGAATCTGAAACCTGTGGCACAAAGCGCAAGATAGGTAAAGCCTAGATTTATGAAAACAAAGGAATGCTTCTGCAGTGGTTCGTAATTATCGTAGCATGAAGGAACTACGGAACGGATCAACGTCAACTTAAGATATATGGGCCATAATTTCAAGATTTGAAGAGACTAAAGAATTAGGAGATCAACTTGGATCAACGATATAATTCTTTAAAAGTGTTGTAAGTCATATCGATTTTGATTATGTTTGAAAATTAATTCAAAATAAAATACGTAGTGAAATAGTTTTATTACTTCAAATTAATTTTAAATTATTATTATTATCAACACATGCATTTCAAGTTAAATGTATGATTAAAATATGGAATTAAACTATAAGTACATCTATAATTAACCTTATATTAATGATGAAATCGGTACATAATTATATTTATAAACATAAATATGGAGTTTACTTAACTTCAAATTTAAATAAACCATTAAAATAATAAAGAAATTTGATCAAGGATATAACATCTCCCTTTTAAAATATGGAAGTCTTACCATATTATTCTTCTTTTTTTTTTTTTAATTTTACATATAATACTGTTTCAGTAATATATGTAAAGTTGTTGTATATATGTTGTTCAGTGCAACTATATATGAGGCAGTTCTAACAAATGAAGCTCTACTGAAGAATGAAGAAACATGTAAGGAATCAATACATTATCTGGTTCAATGTTTTCGAATTTCTTTTCAGAATGTGTTCGCAATACATCTGATATTTGAATAACATAATTTAATAACAATAAGACATATGAAAATACCAATAGCAGATTGATAACAACAATAGCATATTGAAATCATAACTTTATTGTGAAAAGGACAATAGCAGATTGTTAAAAATAAAGTAGGACCGAAATACTCAATAGAAGAATGAAGGATATAAAAATATTAGTTAGAACAATTAGTGGCTTGAAACTTGTATTTTTAACAAAACTGCACACAGACAAAAGATAATAATAATAATTACTTAAAATTGTACAAATATGTCTTCTGGTTTAATAACTTTTATTATAGTTATAACTGTGCTTTCCTGTGTTGAATTCATCTTTATCAATAAAATAATAAATAAACAGAAACATACTATAACACAAGTGGAATTATACATTCATTTGACGGCAGAATATTTTTGCTTTGAATATAGTTATTTCTAAAGGATTAACTTATATAAAGGAAATATATAGAAACAGTGCTATAGTTTAACAATAATACATGAGTTAGCCAAATTAGTAATTTTTGAAGTAAACCCTGTAATTTGCATTCACATACATAATTAAAGAAAATATTTTTTACCTTTGAAAACTAAACATAATCTTTTGAAGGGTAATTTTATTTGCCTATTAACTTTCTCAGCGCCAGTAACTTACTTCTCAAACACAATAAAAGCAAAAAGAAAAATACCACGAAAATAAAATAGAATACAATCATGTGAGGTTTTGAGGAACTGCATGTAGCTCAAAACATGACAAATCGCGTTAAGGTTTGGCGATTTTAGCCTTCAGGCTGAATCTTCCTAACTGTAAGCTGAGACCAAATTTATCGACTCAATTTCCGAATCAGTTAATAAATTACGGCCGTTAGAATTTTTTTTTTTTATAGCCAGCATATAACTTAAGCGATTTATGTCACTGTATAAAGCAAGTGGTTTTTATCTTACATTTAAAATTTCGTTTTTATTTTTTTATTTTCTTATTATCTTCTCTAAAGATAATAACACTTTTCCCAACACATATTTTAAAGAAGTTTTAAAGTATTTTCCGATTATTTTCGTCTGATAATGATGCTGTTACTGATAATTCGAAGAAGGGCTAATTGATGGTCTTAATTGTGAACATGATCAGTTTTCTTGGAATTTTATCACCCAATCCTGTTTCTCCACGTTTGCCTATAAATCTTTTTAGTTATAGTTTGAATAAAATAGTTTCTAATCTGATTCATTATCAGATTAAATGATTAAATTAGTCTTAATAAAGTTTTATTATGAGAAAAATGTTTTATTTAGCTTTTGTTCGTGTATCTGTAAAATATTTAATTTATTAAAAAAGACATATAGATATGAAGATATGGTACATTGTAGGTTGACAGACTTCCAGTTTTGACAATAATGAATATGGCAAGATTCCAATGAAAAATAAATAGAAAAATTTTAAGAAATTATATATATATATATAATATATATATATATATATATATATATATATATATATAGTCTATTTTGTAACATTTGACATATTGGTGATGTCCTTGTTAATAATCTAGTTAAACGAAATCTATTCTGGCAGTATTAAAGTCTTAATAAATAACATTTTTAAAAATTAAATATTTGTTCATAAAGAAGATTTCTGGGTGATGTTTAAAAATTAATATTCTATAAAAAACTGTACTCATTAATTGTTCATTTAGAGAAGAACTTTTTAAAATGAAACTTCATAAAATTAAATTATAATAGCAACCTTCTTCAAAATTAAAATTTAATTGAATTAAAAAATAAGTAGAATGTTTTATTGAAATATTTATTCCATTATTGAGTACTTCTTATATGTCTCCTTTTTTAAGAACAATTTTTTAGAAATAATTTATTTTAAAATAAAAACAATTAATTCTGAATGAATATTTTCATCTAATGATGCAAACACAAGTTGCTCTAATTATATTTCGTAATAATTGATTGAAAATTGTTGTTACAATGTTTTACTAAATCAATTTAAATATTATCTTACTGAGAAAGATATGTGCTGCTATCATTGATAAATAATTAGAAAAACAAAGCAATATACAATTTTCTAAAGTGACAATTTCTCATATCAATGCTCTTAATTTGTAAGGATTTAACGACACATCTGTTAGATAAAAATCTTGTATTAACTTTTGTACTTTTTTCCTTTAATTTAATATAAGAAACATTGTACAGGCCAGCAAAAAAATGTTTTAAAAAAACGTTTTGCATAATTGAAAATTGGAGAACTATTCACCAGGATTGGAGAGAACTCATTTCAGTTATTCAATCGCCTCCCTCCAATCCTCCTCCACTAATTTTCTTCAAAATCTATTAATTTCGATTTTTATGACGTTAGAATTTAGTGAAAGCGAAAAACTGTATATGACACGAATGTATTTATAGTTCTTTTTTTTGTCAATATTAATATAATAAAAGTTACAAAGTTTACTATCCTTCTTCATGGTAATCAAATGGTTTGCATTTTCTTAGTTTTGGTATTTATTATTTGTCTTTTATGATATTTTCAGATCTTCATAACAACATCAGCATTAATTTTAATGAAATTCAAGCTTCATATTTATATCCCAACTACTTTAATACAGTTTTTCCATTTTAATTCCTCGGTATGGAAAAAGAAGTATACTAAGGTTAATAATACCTTACTGTAAGCGTAACAGGACAAACTTTTAGAAGATATATTTCAATTGCAGAAATTTTGCAGTTCTTAAAAAAATATTTTCACATGTAGAGTTTGTGTAGTATTTCAAGAGATTTTCATTGTAGAGATTGTGTTATCTTGAAAAGAAAAAAAAAAAGCGTCATATATGTCGTTTAATATATGTCATAATTTACGTATGATCTTGAAATACTATTTCACCCCTGCAGAAATGCTTACATACTGTTATAATACAATTCCATTTCTTGAATCGATTTGTTTGACGAATACAAAATGTGAGAAATTATTTAAAATTAAATGTTAGTGTCACTATAACTGTTACAAAAAAATATGTATCAGAAAATGCAGTTTCAAAGTGAATCTTAATTTAAGTATAAAAATGGATTAATAAAACAATTCTTGATGTATGAAAATTCTATTTCACAGGTATAATCAAAAACAAACAAGCAACAAAAATAAATATATACTACAAAAATCTTATTGCTGCAAAAATCAATGTATTTAATAATTTTCTACCGAATGAAGCTTGTGCGTAGGCAGAATTATAGATGATAAAAAATTAATAAATTAAAAACAAGATTTCTGTGATTTTCTACCCTGGCTTCAATCTTTGTATTCGATCAATATGGCATAAAAAAGGTAGCTGGTTCAGCAAAACCTTTTCCAGCAGTAATGAATTCGTAAGATGGTCTGTGGCGATCAGAGGTGGAAGGGAGTGAGTTTCGCTGCACAAAAGGGCCACGGGTTAATTTAATTTTAAAGCAATTAACTCAATCGAAGCTGCATGCTATCGAATGAATACTGGAATTCGGCCTCCCCCACACACACCCATTTTCATTAAAATACGCTCGGATGACAGGTGAATTAAACGGTTCGATTTGCATTCGAAAGATGCCAACTGGAATTCGTTCAGTGCAGTTGAACTATTTACAGTATTATTTGTATTAAAACACTTTTTTCTGTTATCTGTAGAAAAAGGGTTCGTAGTTTTGATATTTTGATAGATTGTGATTTTTAGTGTTTACGTGTAAATGGTTGTTGTTCATTTTCAAGAATGCCCTTTTAAAATAGAATGATTGAATAAAGTTAATATTTTTAGTAATAAATAATATCTTTTAATATTTTTATTAAATATTTCAGTTAATATATCAATATTCATTTAATTTCTAAATTCAGTTAATATTTTTAAATTAAAAATGAATTCTTATCTCAAAAATTTATTCAACTCATTAACAAATATTTAATTAGTTTCGTATATGCATGGATTCTAATTTTGTAAACATGATGATAAATAAAAAATAATGACTATCAATTTATTAAAAATATATTAAATTTATCTTGCAGAAAAAATGGCATTTATGGGAGCAATTTTCAAGTTAAAAGTTAATTGAAAGTTATTTTATTTTAACTTAATATATAAATGTTATATTGTTGTTGTTCTAATGCAGCTGGCAAATACATAAACAGAGTTAATCTTTATGCCATAAACAAGAGCAGCGCCGCTGTTACTGTTTAGCACTATACAGGGGGCATGTGTAGCTTGAAGATACGATGCGGACGCGAGTAACTTTACCCCCACAGCAATGCTCTACGATCCTATTAGACCAGGGCCTACGGTTTAAAATGGATTCCGAATCACTAAAAACATCCATGGCGCCACCGGGACTCGAGCCCGAAACCTATGCTACCGAGCGCCAGAGCGCCATCCTTCTCATTTTTAATTAAAATTAATTTAAAAATTTGAATTCCTATCTCGAAATTTACTGGACCGTTAACAAATATTTAATTAGTTTCATATATGAATAGGTTCTATGTTTATAAACATGATGATAAATTAAAAATAATAATTACCAATTTATTTAAAAAGTTATTAAGTTTATCGTACAGAAAAATATGCATTTAATGGAGCCATTTTCAATAAACTGAAAGTTATTATAAGTTAACATATAAAGGTTATGAAAATAACTATAAGTACGATAAATTTATAGATCATAAAGTCTTTTCGTTATACTCAACGATATAAAGATAGGAGTACAGTTTCATGTACAACAACACTCCCTCACTTAAATGTATATAAATATATATATAAATTGATTCCATTTATCAGTTTTTAAGTTTTAACATTTACAAAATTTTTTTGTTAATAGCAATATATTTTTGTGATAATATTATGAAATGGAAACTTTATGGTACATTTTTAACTATTATAGCATTCAAATTAAGCATTTATAAATAGTATGCATTATGAATTATTATGCATTTATAAATATTATGCAAAAATTATGCATTTATAATAATAATGATTTTAATGATGATAATGATTTTTAAAAATTATATTCAATTTTATATACAATTATTTGGCCACATATATCGACATTCAGTTAATTTTTATGAATATCAATATTATCATTAAAAAAAGAACAAAAATTGAATATTAAAATTAAGAATAATTTATTATTTTACAATGAATAATTAAAAAAAAAAAAATTTTCTCATTAGAAAAAGTCATCTCTCTAGAGGATAAGAATATCATTTGTATTGCTCAGTATATATTGCTGCCCGATGGCCAATCAGAGCTGTGGCCGTCAGTACCACTGGCTTCAGGTACGAAACCTGTCGGTGGCATGGCTGTTTATTAGTGATTTGAATCCATGTTAAACTGTAAATCTAATTAGCCGAAATACCCATAGATATATCCCTCCTATATGTATGTACTAGATATTATAAACAAAATTTCATAATTGATCAAGATTATCTAAAAAGAATTACCCAATATGGGTAAATTTTAGGTCGTACGCCAGTTTTGACGGCTTTCCATGGTAGCCAATTATTTCGTGGTTAATGTTTTTCTTTTTTTTATCCTGTTATACTGTCTATTTAATCCCTTCTCCTGTTAGAAATGCAGCCTGATGGCTAAGTAGATAGTTTTTTGGCCTTTGTTACCATATGCATCAGGTTCGAAACCTGGCGGCGACATGGATGTTTGCTTGTTAGTCCACTTTTTAAACTGTAGGTACCTGTCTGTTAAACCCTCGTATTCCCAAAATAATCGTAGAGCAACAAAAAACCAAACCAATCTAACAGATTCTCCAATCTCAATCACCTGACTCCGTATACTGGATAAATTTGTATATTTATATATAAATTTGATAATCATACCAGTATCCAACCTGTTCAATAATTAAGTATTTAAGCCTGTCATAGCTTGAGGTTGGAAGAATAATTCGTATCAAAAGTTTCGATAAAATTATTATGAGTAATTTTTTAATCATATAAAAACTTATTTTTTATCACCATTAAATGTCACTCAAAATTGATTGTTTAATTACGAATAGAAAGTAACATCCCAGCTGTTTCTTATCTAGCACTGTTTTGAAATTTTGTTTTTTACGTCTAATGTTTTTAATTTGATCGTTATTAGATGTTTTATTCTGCGATTAAAATTAATTTTTATTTTTTGAAATTATGAATATCGTAGAAAATTTTGTAGGCAGATTATTATTGATGTGTTTTTTTTTATGTTTTTTGGATACAAAAGAGTTAATATTTTTTTTAGCCGAAGCCGGATAACTTGTTATAGTGATGGCCTGTGATATATCTCATAGTAGATGTACTTTTACACATCTATTTTAAAGATAACTGTACTACTAATTTAATATACTATTATTTTCCAGTGGCAAATGGTAGAGCTCTGGCCTTTGCTATCACATGCTTCAGGTTCTAATCATTGCTGTGGAGTAGCTGTTTGTTAGAGTTTCAGAATCGTGGGGCCTGACGTCTGAGTGGCTAGAGATCTGGCGCTTGGTATCGCAGGTTTCGGGTTTGAATCCTGGCTGTGCGATGCCATGGATGCTTGTAGTGGTTCGAATCCACTTTTAACAGACTTAACTAAAAAATTAGTAGATATTTGAAATATCAGATTTAATACTGAATTTAACCTTATCGTAAATAAACATATCACATGAAGGGGATTAAATGATTCGTGTTAATCAAAATTACATTAAGAGAATTTCTTTTTATTAACAATGTTTTTTAAAAATTCTCACCATACACTTCTCTCCATACAGAATTGAAAAGATGAAGAAAAATAACCCAATTTTTCTCCTGCGGTAGATTGCATATTAAATGAAATTGATACCAAATGAGAATTTTTTTCTATTGATCCAAACAAATATGAATCAATATAAATTACCTAATGAAGTGAATTACAAACAAACTGAAAATTAATGGAACTCATTAATTGAATAATGGAACGAACTCCTGTTAATGATAATTTGAACAAAAAATGTTAATTAGTTTATGAACAGGCTTCCAACTGTTACATCTTTCATTTCAGAGAAATCCGATGCAAGAAGAGAGCAACTTAATTTAATATTCTCTGGTGAATTCTCCGGCACCTCTATCGTTAATGACTTTCCGAAAGAGCGTATAAAAAAAATCTAGACACAGAAGACTTTTTCTAAAAGACGAAAAAAAAAAATTAAGAGTGAAAATACTTAATTTGACCTTCTTTTAATTGCGACTGGAAGAATTTTCCTCCGTCTTCTTAAAAAAAAGGACCTTTTTTTTTATTTTATTTATTTTTTTTTCATCTTCTTCTCTTCTGAACGGATACCATCAGGCGTGGTAAGGTTACGCTTGTCATTATGAGTATGAAATTGAATTTTCAAAGAAAAACTCAGTGCCCATGAATACAACGGAACCGATGGTGAACTTGTACCTTTGAGTAAAGACTGTAATTACTTTTCCTCCGCGTAAGAAAAGAGTTCCCCGGTCTTGGTCGCTAATGATGCCCTTGCTTCGTGACGTCACGTCATCAGTGAATCAAAAAGGGCAAAAAAGCGGACTAGAATAGCGACTTTCGTGAGGGGCATACTTAATTATGTACAGCAAAGAAACCGGTTTTGCTCTCTGTGGGAACGCTTAGGGTCTGTCATTATCATGACAATGATTATAAATGGGAATCATTCTAACTTTTCAGCGCGAAATGAAATTAATCGTGTTTTTGATCATTTGTTTCTATTAAGACTGCATTTTTTTTTCTTTTAATTAAAAGAGATTGGTTATTTATTTTTATCTTAGCAAATAAAATAAAAGTATTTAAATAAATAATTTTTATTAAAAAGAAAAATTATTTAATAAGCCTATTTTCCCTATATGCCACTTATTAAAAATTAACACTTTTTAAATAAATAATCCACCGCATTAAAATACTATTTTTAAGCATTCTTATATTTCGCCTAAAATGTGGTTGTATATCGAGGGGTGTATATCATATGGCGGGTTTATAATTAAATTCCCTATAAAAAGCGTCGTAAAATGGATAAACAGATCGCAACTAAATTTATATAGACTATACAAAGAATACGAACAAGAAATTTTGAAAAAATATGTAGCTGAAAAATATCCACTAGGTGGCGCCTTTCATGGAAGAAACATTAAATTTACCAAAATAAAAGATGGACATACAATACATTTCAATTTAAACAACACAGAACGAAATTTTTATATAAAATAATGTAAAAAGCGAGAAAGGTCATCGCTTCTAAGAAAAATCTCGAATGTGCATGGGCTCAAGACAAGAAAGTGTCATAAAAACAGATCTGGTTATAAGCATTTATAGAATTCGACACATTTACTTTCGATGTTCTGGTTTAGAAGAGAAAAGCTTTTTTTTTTATCTGCAAGACTTTCTGCCTACATGGCATATTTCAAAACAAATGTTTTTATGGGGTAGGGTTATCAGCCTTACGACGAACTCTTTATAGTTATATTAGACCAAGACCATTGGTTTAAAATGGATTCCGAATCACTGAAACAACAATGGTGCAGCCTTGTCTCGTATCTGAAACCTGTGGCGCAGAGCGTCTATACAGATGCTTCTGCAGCGGTTCGTAAATATCGTAGCATGAAGGAACTACGGAACGGATCAACGTCAATTTTAAGATATATGGACCATAATTCCAAAAATTTGAAGAGACTGCAGAATTAGAGATCAACATTGGAGAGGGCCGTAAAATCACTGCGCGAGTTGATCATGCTGTCAAGATAGTTGTTGTCGTTCAGTCACAGTTATTAGACTTTGGGAGGCAGTAGTGCAGGTGCAGTATATCGACAGACAAAAGTTTCTTAACACCTTCAGAAAATGCTGCGAAACATATTGCATTTCTTGCATGTACAAGATTCAACACACCACAGATGCTTGACAGGGACAATGTAAAAAGGATTTGATTCACAGTCTGTTTTTCAACAGAATCCCAACAATCTATCATGACGTGGAATATTTAATTGGGTGACAAGACTCATTTCAACATAAATTGAACAGCCAGCACACAGAATATCACTCGGAATTTTAACTAAGAAAATTTCCGATGCACAATGAATGACAAAGTTAATTTAATGTTGTGGATTCATGGTGACATTCATCGTTGGGACATTTTTCTTGAGGAAGTAACTGCATATGTCAATCTCGCATGTTTTGTTATGGTATGTCAATATCATTACATACCGTGCAGACATTTGTTGTTTCCCAACTACAAACTATCACCTACTCTACAGCCAAAGACAGTGTTTACATCATTTTCATGCAGGATGAAGCGGCCCCCACCCGTCCGTAGTTTCTGAATGCACGTTTGTTCCAACATGTTATTATAAATCCATAGCCAACATGTTCGCCGGATATCTGGTTTTGGGGTTTGAGGTTTCTGGTTACGGAGCCTCTTAATAAATCTAGATAAATAGAGATATTGCCGCTACAATGGATGATTTAAAGAATTTCATTATGCTTCATGTGCGAAGCATCACAACTGCTCAGTTACGATCTACCGTTGAACATTATAAAGCTGCCCATTATCTTCAGATTTGCAGATCACATGGGGTAATAATACATCATTCTGAACATTACTTTCATTACATCGTTCTGGACATGTATAACAACTGTTCCTCTTGTGACAGCTGTACTGTTTTATCCCCTTTCTTTACCTGTATTGCAGTTCGACGACAAAATCAAAAAAAACCAGTCAATAAATGTTCAAATTGCTTATGTATTCCGTATTGATCGTTAATTTTGTTAAATTTAATTTTTTCCCATTAAAATCACCTAGTGGGACATTTTGGAACTAATTTACTTATTTATTTATTTTAGAAATTCTTGAATGTATCTCGTGCATAGTTTCTATACCAAATTCTTTTGCAATCAGTTCAAGTGTTTTAGCTGTAGCTGTTTATAGAGGAAGTTTGATCATAATGTATGCATATATATAGAGATAAAACAAAAGGATTTAAAACATTTTGTAAGTTATATCGTTAATAGATTATGTTTCAAATTAATTTAAAATAATATACGTACTGAAATAATTATACAATTTTTATTATTTATAAATTAATCGTTAATTTATGACTAACATTAATTATTATCAATACATATATTTGAAGTTAAAGTGTGATTAAAATATGGAATTAAACCATAAGTACATAGATGATCAATCTTATATTAGTGGCGAAATCAGTACATAATTTTAATTATACAGATAAGTATGAATTTATCTGACTTCACGTTGAAATGAATCTAAATGAAATCTTTAAAATAATGTAGTACTTTATCAAGAATACAACCTCTCGCTTTTTAAAAATATGAAAGTCTTACCATACTCTCATCATTTTGCGTAAAATATTATTTCAGTTATAAATGTGCAACTACAATTGAGACAAATCTAACCAAATGAAGCTTTACTAAAGAATGGTGAAACATTTAAAGAATCAATACAGCATATCTGGTTAAACATTCTAGAATTTCTCTTCAGAATGTGTTAGTAATGCATTTTATACTGGAATTAAATAATTTAATAACAATAAGCGATATGATAATAACAATA
The DNA here is from genome assembly GCA_021605095.1 of Caerostris extrusa. Taxonomy (NCBI): domain Eukaryota; kingdom Metazoa; phylum Arthropoda; class Arachnida; order Araneae; family Araneidae; genus Caerostris; species Caerostris extrusa. The sequence goes on along the minus strand of BPLR01016044.1, from coordinate 367 downwards.
GCAGATTGTAAATAATAACTGAAGATTGAAAGGACAATAGCAAATTGAAATCCTCAATCGCAGAGTCAAAGATGTAAAAAAATATTGGTTAGCAGATTGTGTGGCTTGGAACCTGTACTCTCTATTGAATTAAAAAAAGGACTCAAATTGTACAAAATATGACTTAGTTAACTATTATTAGATTCATCAAATAAATAGTAAAAAATATTGGTTAGCAGATTGTGGGGCTTGAACTTGTAATTTCTATTGAATTTGAAATGACTTTAAATTGTACAAATATGACTGCTAGTTAACTATTATTAGATTCATCAAATAAATAGTAAAAAATATTGGTTAACAGATTGTGAGGCTTGTACTTTCTATTGAA
>BPLR01016043.1:0-40378 GCA_021605095.1 Caerostris extrusa | reverse complement strand
TCGGTTGCTGAAAATCTCACAGAGAAACGACGTAACAAACGTATTAGGTCATAATTGGTTTACAAAATTTCACACAAAAAAAGATAAACGTAATAATTAATTTTAAACGAAAATCAGAATGTTGTGCTACATATATAGAACTGAAAGATTTCTTAAAGTTATTCGTTTTTGCATATTCAGCAATTTCAAAATTCATTTCAAAAATTTTTTCAAAATTTCAATCTACTCGCCGACTCAACAAATATTTCTAGAAGGCTTCTTCGTTAATATCTCATAAATGACCAAAATTTACTCTATATATATTGTATTATAGCCTACTGGAAGCAAAGGCTGTATGATTTTCAGTCATAGATAAAATGACTTTAGCCATAGATATATAAAAATAATAAGATGTTATAATAATTTTAACAACAAATAATTATAAAACTTAAAAGTTATAATTAAGTTATCTACATATTTATTTATTTTACAAAATACCGAACATTGGCATCTAAGCCATTAGTCCGAGAAGAGGCACTACAGTTATTTTAATGTTGAAAAGATCACTAGCTGATTATAGTTACAACAAAGTTTGGTTTTGGTTTGGTTTTCATTTGATTTGATTTATTTGTCGCTCTATGGTCATTTTATGCACACTTTATGCTAATTAGACAGAGGCTTGCAGTTTAACAGGGATTCCAAACCAAAAGCATTTTCTTTTCGGTTCTATAGATCTTATTTGGGGGCAGGGTATAACAGACATATTCTTTAAAAAATGAAAATCTCTTAAATATTTTTAATGGGACATTTCTTATACAAGTTGATTTACAAGTTTAGTGCAAAAATAAAATGCGCTGAAAAAGATACATTAGTGCAGCTAGTCTACAGATCAATATTCATTGTGATAAGTTTATCATTTCACACAAAATCCTTTTAAAATTTCAATAAATAAACGCTATTGTTGTTCCGGATTCACAAAAAAAAAAAAAAGATAATAGTTCTGATACGAAAATTTGTTCATCGCCACATTCTTGCTACAGTGCCAGCATTATACCCGATATAGAATATCAACAGGAATGGTTTCTACTTTCTGCAGTATGCCATCTTTCAATGCCGGTAACTGAAAACTGAATATTTCCTCTATAAACACAAGAATAAGACCAACAATATGTATTCACAGTAATGACAGCGAGAATTTTCGTGAATGTCCCCATGTACAGCAAATTAGGCGATGGCTCAGATAGCTGAAAGCAGCGATATCATGTAGAAGACAGACGGAGGTGATTTACTATATTTACAACTTTTTCATTGGCATAACAGCACCATGGTGGGCCAAGGCCGTCTGCTTACTGACAGATTTCGAGACAGGCAATGTTTCTTTTACGTGGTAAGGTGAACAACCTTAAGCTCAACGATTTAATTAATGACATGACTAATTAGACTAGGGTCAACAGTTTAAATTGGATTCGAACCACATACAAACGTCTACGTCATTTTAGGATTAGAACCTGAAGCCTGTGGTACGAAAGGCCAGAGCTTGGCCACTAGGTCACCCTAAAAAGTTGTAGAGATTTACTTTCTTATGAGTAATATTAACTAAAAATTAATTACTACTTAATACTGTTAAAAATAACTACTTAAAACCAAAAATTCTTTTCTATATAGTAGTTTCGTATTACCATATAATATAGATCACTTATGACCCTGACAAATAATAGGGATAAAAAATAATTAGTAATTTAACTCATCATCATCTGCGCAACAGCCCCATGAGGGGCCAAGGCCTTCTGGATGCAGATTTCTGGACAGCAGATGTCCTTTTTATGGGGTAAGGCTGTCAGCCTTATACGCCCAATACTGTGCAGTTCTATTAGACCGAGACCTACGGTTTAAGTGGATTCCAAACCACTACAAACTCTCATGACACCGCCAGGACTCTAACACTAAACCTGTGACACCGAGCTCTGGTCACTGTACTATCAGGCCCCTTTTACAACTTCTGCTTTACTATGTTTACCAATATTCTGAGCAATCATCTGCCATCCATCTGCTTGTATATTTCTAAAAACTAATAATTTTGAATGTATGGTTTGAATGAAATTGTTTTTATTATAAGACCAATCATTGATTGAATATATAAATATGTTTAAATTGAGCTTATGGTTAAACAGTGAAATATTTCATAGTAGTTGATCAGCTTGTTGTTGAAAATCAGAAATGAATCTAGGCTTAATTCAAAAATAGTAAATTGTATTACTCACCTTTGGTAGAATTAAAAGCCATTATGTAGTTATAAGATGTCCCTATACAATCCGGAACCTCATTATTCCCATCGCTTGGTATGTTTAAATTACAGAATATATTGTGCAGGATAACTTCTGTGCTTACGTTCCACATCATGGCGCCAGTCTTCATTTGCAGAGAGGCTAATCTCCCGCCATCATCATCAGCATACCCAAGAAAATAGGAATAGGACAGATCTGTCGATTTTATTTCCATGTTTGTGGTCAGTGCTGGAAAAAGAACGACGACAAATTAGTGGTAAAAAGTACCGAAAGTGAAGGGGAAAGCTACAGTGTTTGATTACTCTTTGAAATAGAACCAACCATGCAAGATAATGGTTCTTCGGCTTGGAAAAGGAATGCAGATAATTAATGTTTTTCGTTCGTAGTTGTTGCTTGTAGTTAGATCGTAGTGTTGAGTCTGTTTGGAGCAACATGGTGTCTTTAATTCAACATGCTTAGTTCGAACATGTGTGAGCGAACAAGTGATAAAACAGTAATAAATTTAATTGGAATTTTATTAAAAAGAGTATAAGACTATTAGAATGCAAATTCTTCAAAGGAAAAATATTTCTAATCATGAGAATAGTCCCTAAATTTAGATTTCATTTTTTTTTTTTTTCTTATCCCACATCTAGACCAGGGGTGGCCAACCCGCCTTGAACTTTTTATCCGGCCCGTGAGATAAATATATTTTGTAAAAGTGTGATATAACTTACAATGGCCGAAGTAGTGAAAACCAATATACTAAAAAATACATTATGTGTGCGTCCCTATGTTCAAAAATTAACTGTCGAAATGAGAAAAAATTAACTATGATTTTAAAATAATATTTTTGCGAATATGTGACAGATATTGCCTGTTTTATTTATGAATTTCACAGAATAATTAAATTATATTCTACGAACTCAAGATGTGAGCGTATCTTGGAACATCTAATATAACAGGTTGTAATATGGATATAAAAATTCTATAGTGGGTCTAAATCTAATATGGGGATATATAATTTTATAGGCGGCCCGCGGAGTTATGAGGCATTTCCAAAGTGGCCCACTAGATCATTAGGGTTGGCTACCCCTGGTTTAGAGATTGTCCATTTGAAGCAAGATGGTCTGGTTGAATTTCTCACACTTGGCTCCAATTTGAGGGGAAGGTTACAAAAGTGATCAAATAGCAATAAGTTTAATTGCAATTTTTATTAAACGAATATAAGACTTTATTAGAATCCAATTTCTACAAAGGAAAAATCTTTTCTATTAATGAGAATAGTGACTAAATTTCCATTTCGTTTTGTTGTTTCTTTTCCCACTTTATAGACAGCAACATCTAGACCAAATCAAGAAACCATGTGGTCTCATGCAAGGAGGGGACAGCTTCTGTTGTGATGAAGCACCCGTAGGTAGAAATCTGCTTTGACTCTGACACTGACTTTTCAGTCGGCAAATTAGCGGTTAAAAGTACTGAAGTGAGGAAAAACTACAGTGTTTGATTACTCTTTGAAATAGAATCACCCATGCCAGATAATGGTTCTTTGGCCTAGAAAGGAACTCTGGCAATTAATATTTTCGCTAGTAGTTGCTTGGAGTCGGATCATAGTGTTAGTGACATATTTGAAGCAATATGGCCTATTTGAATTCATCAAGCTTAGTTCTTACTTGAGTGAAGGGAAGATTCAAGTGATCAAACAGCAAAAATTTATTTGCGAGTTTTTATTAAAAGAGTAAAAGATTTTATTGGAATGCAATTGTTTTAAAGAAAAGTCTTTCTAATCATGAGAATCGTGACTAAATCAAGATTTCATTTTTTGTTTTGTTTTGTTTCTTATCCCACTTGGTATACACTAACATCCAGACCAAGTCCAAGAACCCGTGTGATCTCATGGAAAGGGGGAGGGGAGATGAAGTTTCTGTTGAGATGGAGCACCCGTTGGTAGAAGTTTGACTTGGCTCCGTGACAATGATGTTTTGCGGGGGTAAGATTGTCAGCCCTATGCACAACACTCTGAGTCATTAGGCTGGGATCTATGGCTTAAAATGGATACCGAACCACTACAAATATTCATGCCATCACCGGCATTCGAACCTGAGACCTGTGGCGCCCCTTTCATTTTTTTTAAACAATTCTATTGTTATGCTATTAACACACATCTACATTTTTCGCTTTTTTAATTTTAGTTTTTCACTCTAAGTAATTTTTGTTCTCACTTTAGGGTAATTAGATCAGGACATACTGTTTCAAGTGGATTTCACCACAAACAAACATCCATGCCACCGCCAGGATTCGAACCTGAAGCCTGTGGTAATAATGGCCAGAGCGTTAGCCAATTACCATCAGGCCGCTTTTTATTTTACAGGATTGAAAAAATTTTTTTTGCATTTTGTCGTATTTTTGTTACAATTTACAATTATGGAGTTATAATTTTTACCTCGAAACTGAAACACGTAAAATCTGGTTTAATTGCTAGTAGCATAGTAAAATTTTCAAATAAGATCTGAAACTTTTCTTCACTGCCGGTTATGTGATATACACTATTGGAATGCAAATATGCAACAGATTCATCGTTATACAAGGTGTGTGACGAATCTACTATGCTGCAAGAAAAGTACGATTCTTTCTGGGATATTTACAAAAAACATGGCTTTAAGTATGTCAGTATGTTGTCAGGCGCACAATTATCGACTATAAATGAATGGTTTTAGTTTAATTAACTACATTCTTAACTGTAACCTCATTTTTATTCGACTAAAATATTTCTTCTTGTATTTAGAATTGCATTTTCTACATGATTTATTATTCCACATTTATTATAGTAAAAATAAATGGGTTTATTAGTAGTATTGTATTGTATATTAGTATTGTATATTCAATACAATGTTTATAATTCACACAAAATCTCGAAATGTGGATACAATTTCTTGAAAATTACATGAAAATAACAAATATAGCATTGAACTATTTCACTCACACACACACATACTTTCCATCATTAAAAGGACAAATATTTGCAGTTCAATTATAGAAAATGTGGCCAAATGCATGTTTATTTCGTATTCATATAAAACTAATATCTGGGGAATCTATATGAAAAGAATTCCCATTCATAATCGACTAATAAAGAAAAATGTGTGACATGTAAATTATTTTTAATAATTCAACGTGTAAACTATTTTTATTTTATAAATCGATTCTATATAGTCTAAATAGCATGTATACAAAATGGTGTGGCGTTTGGTTCAGTATATTCTTTATAATTGAGTTCTCAACATTCATACTTTAATTATGACCGTCCTGTATATTTTTTGTAAGATTGTTTTTTGATGTAGTATACGATTCATTTATTATTAATGACAAATATAATTTTAAAAGATTCAATTATTCGTCAGACGTTATAATTTCTTTGCTATAGATCACGAATAAGGACTTCAAGTCTGGCATTTTTGCTTAAAGAAGAATGGGTACTACGTATTAACGATATCTTGGCGACAGTTGCGCCAATAACGAGCACACGCGCCAACAGCAGCTACAGATTTAGCGGTTTTAAGTGGCGCCAATCTACACTTAAAATTTTTGTTCCAAATAATAAAATATCTAAAACACTTCATTTAAAATCAAAATGCTTTCGTAATTCAAAACACTTTCATCAATTTCCACAATGCAATCTGGTCCACCTACCTTCTTTTTTTGGTTTATTCTGCATATCCAAGACACATATTTCTCACATGTAATTGTTCCAATCTATAACAGTTTTATCCGATAAATTAAGTTGCTTTTCACAAAATGTAATCGACGTCAACTCCTCGCACCAGCAGTATATGAATCTCAAAGCTGTACAAAAAATGGAATTCTGCTTCCCTCAAACCAGTTGTCTTTTCTAAGTCCCACACGATAAGCAAGTGACTGAAATTGCATTTCAAAACTTACGTTCACAAAAAATAAAGTTTTTCATGTCATGGAATTGGGACATTTCCGTTGTTTTTGGTAAAATATTTCGCTCCTGAAAAAATAAAAATTGCGTCTTGTTCTGTTTCTGGCAAATCCCAAATACGCGTTTTCGTAGCACTACAAAATGGCGTCAAAACTCAAGCAAAATCTGCAGCTGTTAGATTGGTCGCCACTTAAAAACCGCCAAATCTGTAGCTGTTGGATTGGAGACACTTAAAAACCGTCAAGTCTGTCGCCAAGGTATCGTTAATATGTAAGTACCAAATTTAAACAGTTATATTTTATTAAGGAAAAGTCAGAATTTGGTTTTAAGGGTAAACGTATTGAAGTTTACTAATTTGTTTAAATAATGATGCATATTCTGCCTACTTATACCTATATCGTAAAAATTCAAGTATTAAAAATGGTAAATTAATGCATTTTATGAATGGAAAGTTAAGGGAATTTCAATTTAAGGCGATGAAAGAATTCAAATTAACTAGAGAATTATTGGCATTTTCCTCAACATTATACTGTTAAAATTCTAAAACTGGTAAAGTGGTTTTCGCTTCGTATATACAATCACGAAAATATCCTTTAGATCTATAAAATTTCATTGTTAGATCGTTTTTAACAATTTAGTTCAAATGTAAACAGTTATATTTAATTAATGGGGAAAGCTCAGAATTTTCTTAAGTATAAACGTATTGATGTTTACTAATTTGATTAATAATGATAAATGTGCCTGTATTGTAAGAAATTCAATTATTAGAAATGATAAACGAATGCATTATGAATAGAAAGTTAAGAGAATTAAAAAGGAATTTCAGCTTAATGGGATGGAAGAATTCGAGGAAATTATTCTCTTCAATGATTCTCTAGTTCTCAGAACTAGGCGGTTAAAATTCAAAAACTAGTGTAAAGTCGTTTTGCTTCATATATATAACCATGAAAATTGCATCCTTAAATTAGATCGTTTTAATCAATTTAGTACAGATGTAAACAGTTATATTTAATTAATGAAATTCTCACAATTTTTCATAAGGATAAACGTATTGAAGCTTACTAATTTTTTTAAAAATATTGATAAATATTTTGACTACTTATTCCATATTATATATATATATATATTGCAAAAAAAAATCAATTATTAGAAATGACAAATGAATGTATTTTATGAATGGAAAAAAAAAAGAAACGTAATTATATAAAGTGGGACACACGTCTCTTTTGGGACTCATGTATACACGTCTCTTTTTGGGACTCGTGTATACACGTCTCTTTTGGGACTCGTGTATACGTCTCTTTTGGGACTCGTGTATACACGTCTCTTTTGGGACTCGTGTATACACGTCTCTTTTGGGACTCGTGTATACACGTCTCTTTGGGACTCGTGTATACACGTCTCTTTTGGGACTCGTGTATACACGTCTCTTTTGGGACTCGTGTATACACGTCTCTTTTGGGGACTCATGTATACACTCTTTTGGGACTCGTGTATACATATATATTCAACACATCTTTCAAAGATTTACTCCAAATTATATTAAGAAATAAAAAGTGACAAATTTCATACTTACGATAACTCATATTCATTGTCCAGTTCGTTAGAAACAAGCACAGGGGATGCTTGCAAGGTATCCACCACAGTAGTGCTGCAACATACACGATTCCACCATTTAGCGACAGAACAAAACACAACTTTCTCAACAACGTCATTTTTGGAGGGCTGTCCGAGTTGTCATCACACGAATCTCCACCCGCATCCAATAACTTACGATCATAACCCAGTTTCGAATCAACCGAGCCATTCATGTTGGCTTCTTTGGTGATGCTTCCACTGTCAGGAACTCTGGTACTATTGGAGATAATTGGAGTCTTTTCTTCTTTGGTGGTGGCGTTTTTCCACAACAGTTCGGCGACTTGTTTCAATTCAAAGCGATGCATGGCTGTAAAAGATATAAGGCCTGGTTAAATTACTAATTCACTAACTACATAAAGTTGATCCTCTTTGAGTAAAGAGTAAAATTTCTAATTCATTAGCTGCATAAAGCTGATCCTTTTTGAGTAAAGATTGAAATTTCTAATTCATTAACTGCATAAAATTGATCCTCTTTGAGTAAAGTCTGAAATTTGCAATTCATCAACTACATAAAGTTGATCCTCTTTTTGAGTAAAGACTGAAATTTACAATTCATCAACTACATAAAGTTGATCCTTTTGAGTAGAACACTGTCTTACGAATGCAAAATGACAACCTGAAGCAGTTATTAAAGTACATTAAATTTCTCAAAAATTGTGAAACATTTAATTATTAACGACAAGAATTCAATCTTCAATAGCATATTTGGAAACTCCAATTTCTATTAGAACCGGAAGATTATAAACAAACATTCACAAACTAGACACTTAATTTTTTTTTTGCAACACAAAAATCCAAAAGAGTTCGACTTTTTAATCAAATTAAATGGTAAATGTACTTTTTAGTATTTGAAGTAAATTTTATCAGCGGGAGTTAAATTTCACAACACAAAATGTTCATTTTATTCCTGGAATAAATTCAGAATTAACGCCATTAATTTTTTTTGCACCGTAAGAGTTCAACATTTTAATCAAGTTAAATGGTAAAGGTTTTTTCAATATTTAAAGACAATTTCATGAGCGGGGTTAAATTTCACAACACAAAATGTTCAGCAAACGAACAGCTATTCCTGGGATAAACTCAGAATTATCTTCTGACATTCGTACTGTCTGAATCGGTGTGAAATTTTACGTCAACTGAAATTTTCGTGTGCTTGTATCACAAGACAAAGAATGAAAACAATAAAAATTTGAAAACATACCGTGAATATTAATAAGTTCGAAACGAATCACAGAAAAACCTGTTCTATGCGTTCAAGGTCTAGGCGTTTCAAGCGCGAAGTCTGCAATTTTATGACCCTAATGACATATGAATACATTTAACGTAAGATAAATGTAAAATTTAGCCTTGGCAATGAAAACACCGTTTTGATAGTCTTTTTTTTTTTTTTTGATGTTTTTTAGTGTGCGTTGAAATTTAATGATTTGATTTAAGCTATTTATATCAATGAGATATTTAAATCTGTCATTTCTTATGTTAATGAATTCTATTTTTAATTTAGTAAATAACAAGTAAAATGTTCTACTTTATCGGTCGTTTTCATAACTTCATTAATCATTTTTGATTTAAAAGTGGATTCGAAGAAAATATATGTACTGCTGTTAAACATATTTTAAATTATGAGTATAAAATCTTATCCAATTGAAATGAAAACTAAATTTCAAAAAATATTAATGCAGTATTATTTTTTTTCTATTAAAAATTTAGCTGCCATTATGACCCGACTCTGAACTGATGGGATTTTTTTAATAGAGCAAATATTCAGTTCGTTGATTTTAAGCATATTTAAATTTAAACGCTTATAACTTTATTTTCTGAGGTTATTTCTTTTCACTTTTTGCTGCAAGTACTAGTAGGTCTTCATATGTTCTAATCATCTTTTTTAACTGTTAAAATGTTGAGATCTATTTGATCTGTAGTTTTGTCTATTCCTTTCGTGTTGAAATTTACTCTTTATTTTTTTTCAATTCCTTCTATTAGCTCACACTCTCCTATATATATCTAGTTCAAATTTTCAATCGTGAATAAAATACTTTTTATTCATCCACTCAAGTTCAAATACATTTTTTTTTAACTTGTAGTGGATGGCACTTAATGCTAATACAATTTTTTTTCAAATATCAATTCATTAATCAAATTTAATTCATTAATTTTTTTTTTTAGATTTAAGTTGCATATATTTACCAATAGATGGCGCCAGATAAACTTAAAAAAATGAATGAAAATTATTTATAAAGGACTTTCTGCAATAGAGTGAAAAAAAAAAAGTAGGAATTGATTTTTAAAAAATTTTTATATTACTTGTTATTCATTTGGTTGCTAGAAAGTACAAGCAATGTTTCTTATATTATAAAAGGAATTTGTAAGTTGTCATAGGCAATGATTTCTAGAATTTCGAATTTTAGTGTAGTGTTCCTTTATGGGGGATTTCATTTTCACTTCTGCCAAAATGTTTTAGCTGTTATATTATAGGAAAAAAAAAAAAAGCCATTTGTATAAATTGAGATAAAGCAGCGTCAGCGAGCATACATCTCAAAACACAAAGTCAAGTCAACTTATAACTTTAGATAATGTATACTTTCAATTGAATAAAAGCAACTATTAAGTATAATATAAAAGTTTGCATAAAGCGTATTAAATGTAAAACTAAATGCCCAGATTGAAAAAGGATTTGATGAAGTTGTTAACTAAAGTAATATTCTGGAATTTTATTGTTTATTTTATTATTTTTAAATCTTTCTCTCACGTGATTTTATAAAAATCGTTTGGAACTCTATAGCTTTATTTTTTATTTAATGTTTTCTTTTTTTCAGTTTTAAACGATAACTGATGAACTTAATTTACTGCCTGAATATATTATTTATACTTTTTATTTAAGATTGCTGTTCTGCGTTTTTGTTCTTGTATCAAATTCTAAATTTTATGTGCAACCCGTATATAGCCTAGCAGATTAAAAATTTTCACGATCGATGTTGTGTTTTTATCTTGTTATGCCCGTTAAAACCATGACGACACTCGATAATCTGGCAAAAATCGCTTATCCGGCAAGTTCGTAATCCTGAACCTGCCGGATTAAAGAACGCTTATTGTAATTAATGACTATGAAAAATGATTTTGCCCAACAAAGCCAATATAAAAAGTAATTATATGCAAAATTTTGGTAAAAATTAAAAACATGCAAAAACAAAATTATTTCAGAAAATAAATTAATCTTTGTTTTTAAGGGAAGTATATTTAACGGGTTAATCTTAAAAATCAATAGAATGAAAAATGTCTCCATCTAAAAACACGCCTGACTCGTTACCATGATAATGGGCAGAAAGACTCAAGCTCGCATTCAGTAATAAAGTCCATTGCAGTCACTACTTTCAGAAATAAGGAGATTCAATGCCGATTGTAAGAGTGTGAGGAAGACAACTCGTAACGACAGTCAGATTGTCTGGATAGAAATTTTAGGGGTTGTTTGTCTTATACGCTCTGGCGCTCGGGTGCCACATATTTCGTGTTCGATTTCCGGCGGTGCCATGGTTGTTTATAGTGGTTCGGAATCCACTTTAAGCCGTAGGTCCCGGTCTCGTATGATCGTAAGAGCGTTGGCCGGAGGGCTGACAACTGCCCCCAAAAAAATATCTGTCTCAAAATCTGCTGGTTTGGCCCACCATGGGACTGTGGCGCCAATGATGATTGTCCCATACGACTAGCGAGTTACTTCTGAGAGTTCCCCTGAAAACTCCCTCTCCACATAGGTGGGCTGTTCTAGTATATAAATATAAAACGGCGTCCAGGCGAAAGTACAAGTCTAGTCAACCCCGAGGTGATTTTGCTCCTTGTCTCCATCTGACCAATAGAAATAAACCACGTTATCTCCGGCTGCGAATGATAAGTGTTGCAAATGTCCGATGGAATTCCTCTTATTGGTTTGACTAGGTTTGTCTATCTACAATCATTTTGTGAAAACTTTAGGCTAATTAGGCCGGAACCTACAGTTTAACGTGGATTCCGAACCACTCACAAGCATCCATGCCCCCGCCAGGATTCGAACATGAAGCCTGTGGTACCGAAGGCCATTGACCATTCAGGCCACGCCCTGTCGGAGCGGGCCGAAACGTACAACATTACGAAGAGCTTTGACAAACTGGTTTATAATTGGACTCTGATTTGGGTTAATTGGTAATCAGACTGGTTTTAACTGGTTTTTAATCTGACTCAATCATTCTCAGCTCTTGTTTGGACGCGCCTTAAGTAGAACACAAGGCCGACAGGGATACAGAAAAGAATGAAATTAGAAAGTGCAAATTTCGAAATCTTTTTTAAAAATGTAGAGAACTTCAAATAAAATACAGAAATTTACTTTTTTTTTATCAAATACAAAATTGCTGATTAATTTTAGAAAGTATCTTCAATAATGTTTACCTCTTTACAAATATTTGATTCTGAATGTAGTTACACAAATAAATGATAAAAATAATTCAATGAAGCATCAATTTAAAAATGCAGTTCCAAAAAAAATTACTACATAATTTAAACGAGCACAACTTTGTAGTTAATTTAGTGTTTTAGAATTTTTAAATAAATGTGAATAAATTCAAACATTTAAAATAGCATTTATTTAATGAATTAATAAATTCAAACAAGAGCATTTGAGACAACTTGTTATTTGGCATTACTCTGAAGCTGATTTTTCAATTATTAAATAAAAAAATTACAGACTTTATTTTTTTTTTTCCTCCTAGAACATTTTATTTAGTGCTTAAAAGCAAGGAAATTACTCATTTTATTTTTAAATTTCAAAAATGATTAAAATGATTTTTTTTAGCAAATTTCTTATAAGTTATTAGCGCAAGAATCGTTTTTGCTTCCACCACATCATTAAATTAAACTTTTGAGAATATTAAATTAAGGTAATTTTAGTTTTTTTTTTAATTAAACTATTCATAATTATAATTTAAATAATGAGAAATCTAAACTTGGGCCTATCCAAGCTCTTTTTTTATGTGGGGTATAATTAAATATTGCAAAATTTCATTTGCTTATTTCTAATTTTATAAAATAGATTTTAACAAATTAGCAGCAAAACAAGAAATTATGTCAGATATATATTATTCAAATATTTATTTTATAATTAATATTTAATATATTTATTGTAGGTGTTTTTTTTTTTTTTATATTTTCGTATTTGAAATAAATGACTTTATTTTTATTTCAATTGTTTTTGCATTATGAAATTTACCCATTTATTTCTTGTATATATTTGACTAATAATATATGCCGTTATTTCTTGTTTTGTCGCTAATTTATTAAAAACTATTTTTTTAAACTAGAAATGAACAAACTATTATTTTTGAAATATTTAATCATACACCAAATAAAAAATAGTGCAAGTCTGGAGAGACCAAATTTTAAATTTTTTATTGTTTAAATTACAGTTACGAATAGTTTAGTTTTTTAAAAATAGCTAAACTAAGGAGATATATAAAATAAATATTGTTTTTAGATTATTTAATTTATTGAAATTTTTTTTTTTGTTAAAATATTATGCTGCTCAATGAAGCCATCAACACTGGGTTGTGTGATGTTTGTATGAATATCAAATAGTATCATCACACTGTGTTTAGGTATAATACAGCTTTTAAATAAATAACAAAAAAATTGACTTAAAATTAAAATGTTAGTTTAGTTTTCGCTCTACGGTCATTTTCTGCACACTAGGGCTAATTAGACGGGGGTCTACAGTTAAATTGATTCCAAACTAGTAACAAACATCCCTGCCACCGCCAGGATTCGAAGCTTGGGAAGCAAAATCCAGAGCGCTACCCAATTGGCCATCATTCCTCCTTTGTTGCTTATAAGTGATATTAAGATTAATAATTAAAAATTAAGTTACTATTTAATACTGCTAAATATAAAACTATTTCAACCAAAAGTTCTTTTCTAAATCGTAGCGTCTTATAGATCACTCAAAAAAGCGTTTGACAAAAAGCAGATATAAATTAAATAATTGGTAATTTGCGCAATTCTAGTAAATGTTCTAACATTTATATTATAAAAGATCGGCAGAAACACAAATTAGATTATCAGAAGGAAAAAACTTTGAATAGAAAAGATTTCAGTTGCAAGATATTTGACCATATATAACTGAATTTAAGTATTCTGATGTAATCACGATCCTTAACTTGCTGATAAAAAAATTGTAAAATCACATTTTATAAGCCTTTAATCAAATACAGAATGTCTCAGGATCAGGTTAACAAACTTTAAAATGAGTGGAATACACCTCTGCAATTCGGAATCGCGTAAAACTATGGGATCATTAAAAATACAGGAAGTATTTCCTGATGAGGTAGAAAAGACTAGTAATAAAGGACACCATGTGTCAGCTTAGTGATTATGCATTTATTAATCAATGCATATCAAAAGTATCTTCGTTAACTGTGACAAAGATGAACCTCGGATGCATGTCGTTTTTAAAAATCTATTTACTATCTATTAAAAACTTTACTAAAATCTTCCAGACTCCTGCAAGGGGAGATCCAAGTCCCGTCCATCATGTGTCCCTGTGACTTGGTTTATCCTATAATAGACCTCTCATAGTTTCTTTCATATCTGTTGCGGCCTGATGGCAAATTGTCCAGCGCTCCTGAATTTATTACCATAGGCTTCAGGTTCGAATCCTGGCTGTGGCATGGGTGTTTGCGAGTGGTTCGGAATCCACGTTAAATTGTAGATATCGGTCTAATTAGCCTAAAGTGTGCAAAGAATGACCGTAGAGCGACAAACCAAACCTCCATATCTGTATTTCACGGTACATGGCAATATGTAAACTCTCCGATATCCGCTACTGTAAGCATCCGAAGTGGCAATCACTGGGAGCATTGCCCCATTGCAAATCGTGTTTTGTATAATCCTCAGTGTTCTGCAGTGCGGGACAGACATCCAATGAGTAGCCTAGTCATGGATGGAGGCAAAGAAGCAGCTTCTGTTGTGATGGAGCCCCCTTAGGTAGAAGTCTGACTTGGCTTCGTAATGCTGAAGGAAGGCAATGGCTTTCAGGGGGACATTTTGGGAGAACTACTTTGGGTATCGTATGGAAGAAAACCCGGAACACTCCATCCCAGGTAGTCTCGCACAAGGCAAGAGGCTGAGCATCCTAAACGCCATCGGATCTCCTCGCTTTTTGAAACAGTGTCTACAACAAAGCTGCCAGCTAATTGAACCTCAACCCTAATGCTCACCAGCGTGGTTACCACTGAGCCACGAGTCGGGCATTCCAAACCGGTACTCATACAAGCATTCAACTGCACGAGGGTATGAAGTTTATACACACTATCTTATCCTCTTCCGCGTCTTCGTAAGACCCTACTATAGATGTGCGAGATGAGCCTCTGCTCAAAACTGCTGCACCCATGAAAAGCAGATTATCGCATGTATAAATCATTTCCGATCCAGCAATGCTATAGAATTTCGAGTTGTTCAGTGACATCTTAACCCTTCTACGAGTTTGTAAACTTGGGTGTTAAATCACCCCATACTTATCAAAGTAGCATTATACCTTTCAATGAGTTTATTGCAAGAATTGCTGTATTACTATAGACCAGAGGATTCGAAAATTTAGCTTTCTGCATTGACTCATTTATTAGACAAATTTTCTCGTGGGTCGTCCAAAAATTAATAATTTACCTATAATTAAAAAAAAAAAAAAAAACAAGAATAGTAAAAATGTTCAATTTAAGATATTTACTGCGAAAAATAAGTACAAATAATTTAATTTAGCATAATAATTAGAGCAGATTTATTTTGTAAATCGTTATGTAAATCAAGAAATATTAATTAATGAAATTGAAAGTAAAAGTAAGAAATATAGTGCAATATTTAAATAAAATAGAAACTTTGCTATTTTATTTCATGCAAGTTCCTAAATATAAATAAAAGTATATTAATTTCCCTTCTGTAATGCACAGATTATATAGAACTCTAAAAATCTTTAAATTTCAATGTACGAATTAAGAGCAGAGGCAAAATTCTGTGCACAATTATTTTCTAAAATTTCATGAAACTCAATTCTTTAAAACCCACTACATAAAAATGCTTTTTTCCACAAAAAAACTAAAATATTTCATTTTAAAAGGAAAGTAAATCTCCTCAACATAAAAGAAAATAGTTGTGGAAGATTAAAAGGAACCCGACTTTTAGGCACTTATACTGCATCGATTTGGTTTGTCGCTCAACGGTTATTTTGTGCACACTTTAGGCTTATTAGACCGAGAACCTACAGTTTAACGTGGATTCCAAACCCCTCACAAACATCCATGCCACCGGCAGGATTCAAACCTGAAGCCTGTAGTACTAAGGACCAGAGCGCCTGTCAATTAGCCATCAGGCTGCTATCCTACATCGGAGTGTTAGTTGATGAAAAAATCTTCGAATGAAGTTATATAAAAGAATTTAAAATGTTTTGTAGAAGATCGAATCAATGATGAATTGTAATATTGATCAATATTTTAGTTTCTAAAGCAAATATGAAGATAACAAATCGTTGGAAAAAATTCGTTTCCATTTTAGTTTTTAAAGCATATCTCATTTCCAGTTTCTACGGTATCAAATTCATAACAAAAATTACATAATTGTGACAGCAAAAATACTCTTTAAAACAGAATGTTTTTTTTTTACTTTTATGCCATAGGTATAAAAAAAAAACAGAACTTAGTAGGAACATGTTACATCAAAGAGCAACGGTCTTATTTTTTGGGGGCAAAAATTACTCCTATGGATAATACACAACGTTATTGATTATAGGCAACGAAATGATGGTAAAATATTAATGTTTTAAAGAAATTGACGAATTGTTTTAGATAGCACTCATTACAATTCTGGGTTGTCAATTAAACAGCTCCGATTTGTCATATGTCGATTTTGTTGAAAGCATCCGATTATATTAAAGTTCATTTTCCTAATACTATGCAGATTTAGTGATTAAAAAAGTGAGAAAATTATCAAGATGGATGAAATATATATGGTGTAAGATTTAATTGCATCCTATATTGATTGAAGATTGATGATTCATAATATAGAAATCATTTTTTAATTTATTTATATGCTTTTATACTATCGAGAATAATTACAAGATTAATCAAATATATCTTTAGACATATACCTAAATATATCCTTTAGCTATTATTATCGAGATTATATTTAGACAATAACCATTAAAATATTAAAAATTATTTAATCTTCGACAATTCTTTTTTGTTTTTATCTGTCTTAAAATAATTTATTGAATTTATATATTATCTTATAGCATGGTATTTTTTATATATGCTGGATATTGTTTTAGTAATGTGTCATAGTTTTAATATTTTAATTTTACATTATATAATTTTAATTTTTTAAATTTTGATATTATTTAGTAATTTTACTTCCTACCATAAACATTTTATAATATTTACATCATAAACGTCCCATTTATAAGTACATTGCATAATTTCCCTTGAATTAAATGACAAATCCATAGTTTCGTATCAGATTTTATGTAACCAATAAAAGGGTATTTATATGTACTCAATATTCAATATCTTATACACAACAAACCTTGCTTTCGTTCAATTAAAAAATTTTCTATTTCGTTCAATTTAAATTAGCCAATTCGATTTATTAAACGTAGCTATAGGGCCTGCTGCACGAGTTGCTAGCGCTGTGACGCTCGGTACTATAGGTTTCGGGTTCGAGTCCAGGAGGGTGCCATGGATGTTTGTTGTGGTTTGGAATCCACTTTAAACCGTTGGTCCCTGTCTAATGTGACTGTTGGACGTAGGGCAGACCGTAAAATGTCAGCATGACGGTGCTCCATCACAACTAAACTCTTTTTGTGAGCCATTATATGCATTTTTATAGATTATTTCAGTGAAATTAAAAATAAAACGCATGAAATATTATCAAGTCCTTTTAAATTTTTACCTTTCTCAATAATAATTGACAATTTTGCTGTCGAGTCGAACAATTCTTAATTTTATTTCACTAATTATCAACGGAACAATTTGAACTTATTATTTGTACACAGATTAGAAACAATTTAAATATAAAATAAATGAATTTTCAAAAATAGTCGATATACTTCATTAAAATATAGTAAATTCAAAATTCTATTCAATAAAAAATGCTATCTTTAAAATTTTTTAAAGATTACAGACTTAATTACTTATAATTCCTTTATGAGCGTTTTTTTTATTAATACTTAAAAGTTTACATAGTTTTATATAGAAAATAAATATTTAAAAAAATTAAATATTTATAAATAAAATATTTATATGGAATAAAATAAAATATTTATATAAAATTAGAATTAATGTCTGTATAACGGATTTGTCATTAATAAATTAAAAATATCCTTCATTTGAAATCAAAATAGTTAACATATGAAACAATTCGGTTTTCTCTAAACTTTTCGCTTGTATTCTGTAATTCTAATACACGTGTGTCAACTATAATTACGAACACACACACACTACGAAAACACTAACCATTGGATTATAAAAGAAACCTCCCCTTTATAGAGAACATGGAAAATTGCATTTTACCTTTTTTTAAATTTAAATTTTTGGTACATTATGATATATATCTTTTAATCTATAAAAAATTTTTTTGTCTTTCTTACAAATTCTACATTAGGGTAAAAATTTTCAAAATTCAAATCAAATTTTAAAAAAGCAGTGAATTCCATAAAAAATATACGTATATAAATGTAAACTTTAATAAATTTAGATTTTTGGTACATTGTGATATAATATATCTTTTAATCTAAAAACATATTTTATTGTCTTTCTTGCAAATTCTACGTTAGAGCAAATAATTTTCAAAATTCCTATTTAAAATTTTTAAAATGTAGCTAATTTCATATATTATCCTTGCTTTAATGTCAGATAATAAGTATATAAATGTAATTTTTTTTTTTTTTTGAAACTTAAATTTTTTGTTACATTATGACGTCCTCTTTTAATATAAAAAAATTTCTTATTGTTTTTCTTCGAAGTCTAACATTAAAATAAAGAATTTCAAAAATTCAAATGTAAATTTAAAAAAAAACTGAATTTCATATATTATTCTTGATCTGATATCAGATATACGTATATAAATGTACCAAAAATCTGAATTTAAAAAAAATATACATTATGATACATCTTTAAATCTAAAAATATTTTATTGCCTTTCTTACAAATTCTACATTAGAGTAAATAATTTTCGAAATTCAAATGGAAATTAAAATAAATGGTGAAATTCATATATTATCCCTTGCTTTAATATAAGATATACGTATATAAATGTATACTTTTTTAAAACTTAGATTTTTGGTACATTATTAACTAATAATAACCATATATCGGTCAATTTAAAACACAATCCAATTTTATCTTTCTTACGAATTCTACATTATAGTAAATAATTTTAAAAAATAAATGCAAGTTTAAAAAAATAAATGAGTTTCATATATTATTCTTGCTTTAATATAATATATATATTTTCAATAAAACTACATACTATTACTAAAATTAAAAAACAGTTTTAAAATTAACAATTTTGTTCCTTTTTTCAACATATATATTAATAAATAACAGTAAAGTATTATTATATTTCTAAACATAAAATTCATTCAGGTTGGACTTCATAACTCGATACTCTGAAGTATTTATTGCTAAAATAATATTGTTGTAAATTACTACTGCAAAAAGAAATTTTGTTATTAACAAAACAATACGTACCACAATACCACACATACTGGAAGCCATTTTTATTGTTTATTCTTCAATCGAGCAGTACACTTTTATTGTTGCGGAAGCGAAGAAGAAATCTATTGAATTATTTCAAAAAAGCACTAATTGCTTTCTAGCGAACTAAAAAGATGACTCAACTATTTTTTTTTAACTCCCAACTAATAGAGTTTATTTTTGGGGCGACGAGTACTTGGACGAATAAAAGTAGAAGTATTTTTATCGCCGATGCTGCAAATTAAAAAAGACGTAAATAAAACTAATAATGCTATTGGCTGGCAGCATGAAAAACTTTTATGGTGAATTGTAACATAAAATTGTCTACTTGGCAATATTGTATATCATGAAATGGGGTTTTTAGAACTAAAAAATGCTGTTATTAAGCAAATGTCATGAAATAGTTTTTAATTTCTTTTTTTTAAACTTTATATAGTTTTATTGGCGTCTAAATGGCCGAGTGACTAGCGCTCTGGCAATCGGTGCCACAGGTTTCGGGATCGAGTCCCGGCGGTGACATGGATATTTGTAGTGGTTCGGAATTCTCTTTAAACCGTAGGTCCCAATCTAATATGGCTGTTGAGCGTTGGGCGTAAGGCTGAAAACCCTACCCCGTAAAAAAATCATCTCTCGTCTCGTAATCTGTCAGTATGCAGACGGCCTTGGTCCACAATTGGGTTGTTGTACCAATGATGATGATGATGATGATGATGATGATGATGATGATGATGATGATGATGATGATGATGATGATGATATAGTTTTATTATATAATGAAAGGGCGTGATGGCCGAGTGGCTATCGCTCTAGCGCTCGATACCACAGGTTTTTCGGGTTCGAGGCCCGGTGGTGCCATGGATGTTTGTAGTAGTTCGGAATCCACTTTAAACTATAGTTCCCGGTCTAATAAGATCGTAGAGAGTTGTGGGGGTAGTGTTACTCGCGTCCTTAGCCTGTCTTCAAGTTGCTAGGTAGTGCTAAATGAGTAACAGCGAAGAATCCCTTGCTTATGGCATAAAGATTAACTGTCTCTGTATTGCCAGCTGCATTAGAATGCAATTATGTAATGAAGTATTTGTGATAAGATTCGATTAAACAAAGTTTTCTACATGCATGTTTTTATGATGTCAGTGTTCTTTTCTCCGATTAAATACCGTATTCTTTAACAAATATTGTATAAACAACGTACCTCTTTTGTCAAACATGGCAGTATAAATAAAAATCTTATATTAGCCTAATTGACCTTGAATTAACTTCGCTACTGCTATGGTATCTCGGTATCAATATGTTTATAGTAATATAATAACACTTTTCAATGGCTCTAGGTGGGTCTTGTGTTCTTCTAAACCTGTGTGCAGACGAGAAACGAAAGACTGAATCAGACTTTCTAACCAATTATAAACCAGTTTGTCAGAGTTTAGACCCTCTCCGACAAGAGGGATTGTCGACACTATTAGCAACTTATAACTCACAGCCAGAGATAAAGTAAAGTGGCTTTGTTTCTCCGTTAGACGGAGAGCGGCCTGATGGCCTATTAGCTAGCGCTCTGGTCATTCGCACCATAGCTACAGGTTCAAATCCAGGCGGTGGCATGGATGTTGGTTAGTGGTTCGGAATTCAGGTTAAACTTTTATTCCCGATCTAATTAGCTTAGAGTGTACAAAATAATAAAAATAGAGCGAAAACCACACAAAACTGGCGCTACTTTGGGCTAGTTACCGGGACCTAGTTAGCTTTACGTAGCCAATTGGCCATCAGGCCATTCAGGTTTAATGAAGCAGATAAATTAAAAGCATATTTTTCGTAAATAGCTTTAAAAAATAGAGATGATTCGCAAAACAATAAACCTTTCATTTAGTTATTGTTATTTCTTCATCATTACTTATTATTTAAAACTTAGCATTCAGTTTTATAAACACTTATATTCTTTTTTTTAATGAATCTGATTTCAATATAAAAAGTCCACCAAAACATATAACATCACTGTTACGGCAACCGTAATCGTAAATTACGTAACCGACTGTTATACAAGATTAAGGTTGGAAATAGCCTAACCTGAAATGTTTTCACTAATAGCGTTGTATGAAAATGCTGAGAGCTTTGACTTATAATCCTTATTCAATATAAAGACACATATATAGCAGATTCAGCGTCATACAGGATGCATCATTGGGATTTAATATACACTTTTTTTAGTTTTAATGCAGCTGGCAAACAAGTAGTCAGTTGTCTTGGATGCCTTCAGGTTAGCGCTGCACCGACGTTACTCACACTTAACACTACAGCGGAAGTGCGTGGAGTTTGAAGATAAGCTACGAATGCGGAGTAACAATTCTTCCGTAACGCTCTACGATCCTGTTAGACCGGGACGTACGGTTTACAGTGGATTCCGAACCACTGCAAACATCCATGGCACCGCCGGGACTAGAACCCGAAACCTGTGGTACAGAGCGTTAGCCACTCGGCCATTCACACCCTCGAAAGCAGTCTAAAAAATAAAGTAATAAATTGCAAAACATTTTATTTAGTTAATATTATTTCCTTACCATTATTTAAACTTAACATTCAATTTTATGAGCACTTATATTCTTTTTATGCATCTGATTACCATATAAAATTCCACCAGTAAACCAAAACACATAGCCTCACTGTTACAACTGTTACATTTTACCCTCTTTTTAATTTACAACGTTACAAATTGCAGCATCACAGAGCTAAGTGAAACAAAGTCCTCTCCTTTCACTGCCTCGAAGTCATTAGATTCAATGACTTTGAGAAAACAGGCTCTCCTGCGACCTCCCCGGGAGTAATGAATGGCGCCCTGGCGCTTTCTTCCAGTGCCGATTCAGGATTCTCGTCACAGTGGGGTTCTGATGAGATCAATTCATCTGTTGCGGTCGCAGGAGAAAAAAAATGTTTTTTTCGTTCCAATGCAGCAGGCAAACACGTAGACAGCTTGGTCTTGAATGCCTTAAGGCAAGCGCTGCACAGACGTTACTCACTTTGCATTACCCGGGGGGCGCGTGTAACTTGAAGATACGGACGCGGAGTAACAACACCCCCCGCAACGCTCTACGATCCTATTAGGACAGGGACCTACGGTTTAAATTGGATTCCGAACCACTACAAATAGCCATGGCACCGCCGGGACTTGAGCCCGATACCTGTGGTACCGAACGCCAGAGCGCTAGCCACTCGGCCATTCGGCCCAGCCGCAGGAGAAAGCGTGCGTGCAATTTCTCCCACCTTGGAGGATAATTACGCAGTTCACAATTCAAGAATTGCAACAGTTCCAGGCATGTTGCAGTAATGAGGATGAACAGGATGGAGATTAAATTTCATACTCTCATTTCTATCTAAAGGAGTATTAAAGGTTGTAAATAGTGTAAGGTGAAAACCTTTCACTAATAACGTTGATTTTTAAATAACGCTTTGACTTATGATTATTCGCTAATATAATGACATTAAGATCGAACATTACCAATATTTTAATATCTGGAGATTCACACCCTCTTCTATCGGAAAACGTTTTGGCCTGTGGGTTTATCGTGCCCATCAACGGAATAGATTAGATAGATCCACGGAATAGTTTGCTTGTTTTGATTGGAAGGTGGTTTTTTTGCCTAGTTCCCCGACTATCTCTCCGGATACTCCAACCTTTTTATTCTTCTTCATTGGCTAAACAGCCCCATGGTGCCCCAAAGCAGTCTGCCCACGGGCAGATTTCAGGACAGGCGATGTTTTCTTTTTAAGGAATAGGATTGTCAGCCCTACACCAAACAATCATATCGGACAGGGACATACGGCTTAAAGTGGATTTCAAACCACTACAAACATCCATGGCCCTTCCTGGACTAGAACCCGAAACGTGTGGTACCGAGCGCTAACCCCTCGGTCATCAGGTCGTCACTTCAGGTCTTAGAAAGGGACCTACGGTTTAACGTGGATTCCGAACTGCTAACCAACATTTATGTCATCGCCAGTATTCGAACCAGAAACCTATAGTAACAATTGCCAGAAGGGGTAGCCGATTGGCCATCATGCCTTTGCCTTTAATGAGGCAGATAAATTAAAAGCAGATATTTCGAAAGCAGCCTAAAAAAAATACAGATGAATTGCAAAACAATAAACCTTTCATTTAGTTACTAATCTTTCCTGTATCATTATTTAGATTTAAAACGTAACATTCAATTATATAAACACTTTGTGTATTCTTTATTTAATGCATCTGATTTAAATATAAAAATCCACTAGGAAACCAAAACATATAACCTCACTGTTACTTTTTACACTCTTTTAATTTACAGCATTACAAATTGCTGCATTAGAGAGCAGAGTGAAACAGTTCTCTTCTTCCACTCTCCTAGTCATTAGGTTTAATGATTTTGAGAAAAACGGGCGCTCCTGCGACCGCCCCAGGAAGTAATGAATGGTGCGACTGGCGCTTTCTTCAAGTGCTGATTCAGGGTTCTCGTCGCAGTGGGGTTCTGGTGAGATCAATTAGTCTGTTGCGGTTGCAGGCGAAAGTGTCTATGCCATCTCTCTCACTCTCTCCCTCCTTGGAGAATAATTACACGGTTCACAATTCAAGAATTTCAACAGTTCCAGGCATGTTGTAATAAGAATAAATATATGAAGATTAAACTTCGCATTCTCCTTTCTATTTAAAGGGAGTAGTAAGGTTGGAAGTAGTCTAACGTGAAATGTATTCACTAATAGCATTGTATTAAAATAATGGGAATTTTAACTTATAATAATTATCCATTATAATGACAGTTATGTAGTAAATTCAGCGTCATCCAAGATGCATCACTCGGATTTATCACATTTAATCTATACCAAGATCGAACATAATCCTTATAGTATTAGATAGGTTTGGCTTGGTTTGTCGCTCTACGGTCATTTTGGGCACACTTTAGGCTAAGTAGTCCAGAGCTACCATTTAAAGTGGATTCCGAACCACTCACAAACAACCATGCTCCCGCCAGGATTCGAACTGGAAGCCTGTGGTACCAAAGGCCAAAGCGCTAGCCAATTGGCCATCAGGCCGCTTTACTAATGGCCGAGTAGTTGCGCTCTGGCGTTCGGGATAACATGTTTCAGGTTCAAGTCCCGACGGTGCAATGAACGTTTGTAGGGATTCTTAATCCACTTAAACCGTAGGTACCGGTCTAATATGATCGTACAGCGTTATGGGCATAATGATACTCGCTTCCGTAGCATATCTTTAAGCTACACGTGCCCCGGGATAGTTCAATGAGTAACAGCGGTGCAGCCCTTCATTGTGGCATAAAGATTAGCTGTCTCTGTATTGCCAGCTGCATTAGAACATCCGCAACTATTTCACATATTGAATCTATTATGTTCAAATTCGCCCTCTGTATTAGAAAAATTTCGAGTTAGAGATTAACTAACCATATTAATTAATTTTGTTAACCGGTTGAATTGCACCATATATTCGATCCATTTCAAACGATACGTCTTATATGAAGATCTAACGATAATTACAAAAGTTGTTAGGGTGTCCTTTTTCTTTTGCCGAATGTACAAACTTTAACAATAAAAATTGGAGAATTTTATTGAAGTTTTTTTAAAGGACAGAAAACCATAAAGGAAGGCTTTAAGAATGAAATATTACAAGCGATAACTTTTGTTCCTTTCATGCTTTTCGCTCGATTGAAATTTGTCTAAAACAACTGAAACATTTTCGAGACGAGAACTTGAATTGTAAAAGTTATTCTTTCTGACCACATGAATTTCTAGTGTTCAATTTGTATTCTTATTTATTTATTTATTTTTGGGGGGGGAGGAGAAACTTATATTTTAGTTTTCTAAGAATAAAAGATGACATTTTTAGGAGCAGAAAGCTTTCAAATTTCTTCATCGATTTAACGTTTGCACAAATAGCGCTTGAAAAATGGAAGCCTTATTCCCTAAAACGACTCGGTGAAATATTGCCATTTTCGAGCAACTCAAATTTAAATATATTTTCTGATCTTAAAAAACAGAGTGAATTTACCCTGGTAAAAAATAATCTTCCAAAAAGAACATGTTCTCAGTTCTAACAATGTTCGAAAAATTCTATAGCATTAATGTTTTCAGTAAAAGTAAATTTTCTTTCTAGGTTACGAATAAATTGTGCCTCTAAAGAATACTTTCGAAGTATTTTCTTTTTGTTACGTTTTTTCTTAAATGCCTTTCTTTTTCAGCATTTAAGGGACATTTTAAAAGACTTTTTTTTTTTCAGCATGCAAATGACACTTTAAAAAAATCTTTAAGTCTTTAACATTTCAATTTCTTTTAATAATCTTTGTCTTTAAAAAAAAAGTAAGAAGTGATTTAAAAGTGTGCTACAATCAAAGTAATTAGTAGTGCTACGCCTACTTAATTTGATGTTACTTTTTGATAAAGGAAATTACTTTATAATGCATTATAGGAAGACGATAAGTATTATTAAATACATGAACTTATGTCATTGTCAATAACTTATATTATAACATCTGTTAGTATGACAGATTAAAAGTAGATTCAATATCACGCAATGAAGGTTAGCTATTGTAGCCTTTTTTTTTCACGAGAAGATTTTTGGCATTTCATTCCCAGGAGAGAAGAATGCACGTTATTTGACAAATATATAATAAACCATCACTCAAATTTTACAGCAGCCAAGCAGTATTGTGGGTAGGCATATTACATGCAATTAGTGTTTTGTACTAAAGAGAACAAACTGTCATTCAAATCTGATAGCAGATATTCGGCATCATGTATAATAAGAAAATTAGCGAATGTCTGTGAGAAGCAATTAAAAGAGAATTAGAATCAAAACAATTACAGACTGAATATGAACTGCGCCATTAATTGTTCTATCGTGATGGGTGATCGACTACGAGCTGAGAAATGTCTACTCAAATGAGAAGTGAGGGAAACTGACGCTCCCCCCTCATGACGGCTTATATTTTAGTTTTCTCAGAATAAAAGATGACATTTTTAGAAGCGGAAAGCTTTCAAATTTCTTCATCGATTTAATTATTTGCACAAATAGTGTTTAAAAAATGGAAGACTTTTTTTCCTTAAAACGATTAGTTGAAATGTTGCCATTCTCCAACAACTCAATTTAAATATATTTTTTATCTAAAAAAAAAAGTGCTAAATTTACCCTGGTAAAAAATAATCTTCCAAAACGAACACGTTCTAAGTCTAAAAATTCTATAGCATTAATGTTTTCAGTGAAAGTACATTTTCTTTCTACATTACGAATAAATTTTGCCTCTAAAGAATACTTACGAAATATTTTTTTTTTTTTTTTTAAGTGTTTTTCTTAAAAATCTCTTTTTATTCAACATGGCATTTAAAAAAATGTAAGTCTTTAACATTTCAATTTCTTTTAATAGTCATTATCTTCTACAAAAACAAAGTAAAAAGTAATCTAAAAGAGTGCTACAATCTTGACAATTAGTAGTACTACACCTACTCAAATTTGGTGTTACTTTTTATTATCGGTAATTGTTATTTTTAATGCATTCTTTTAATGATATATTAAGAAGATAAGAAGTACTTAAAAGGGTAACGTAAAGTATTTTTTTAATACAAGTGATGTCATTGTGATGTCATTACATCTGCTAATATGACAGATTTAAAGTAGATTCAATACTATGCAATGAAGGTTAGCTATTGTAGCATTTTTTTTTCTCACAAGAAGAGTTTTGGCATTTCATTCCCAGAAGAGAGGAATGTATGTTATTCGACAAGTATATAATAAACTTATGACTCAAATCTAACATAAAATAAGCAGTATCTTGGCTATTTATACAACATGTAATTAGAGTTTTGTACTAATGAGAAACTCAAAACTGATAGCAAATATTCGGTATCATGTATATAAGGAAATTAGAGAACATGTTTGAGACCTTTATAGGCCGAAACACTAAAGATTTAATATTAACCAATTGATAACCATGAGTTGTTCCATTTTGATGGGTGATAGACTACGAGGTGAGAAAGGCCTACTCCAAGAGAGAAGTGAGAGAAGCTAACCCCCCCTCCATCCCTCTCGACTGATTGTCTTAAAAAGAGTTTTTAAAAGGGATATAGTTCTGCGATGAGTCGTATTAAAAATATCCTATACTAGGTTCCTTTTATTGCATTTTCTTAAAAGCAATAGAAATCATGCAGTCGTTTGGCCTAGAGGTCATTAACAATTTAATTAATATTATGTGAAATAGTATATTTATGTTACCCATTTATAATATGTTTTATTATCACAGACATGCATTCTCTACAGTCATAATTTGGCTTCCTTTACATAATTCGCATCTTTTCCCTTTTTAAACAATAAAGACGATTGAACAAAATCTTTCTTTACACGATCTACGACCCGTAACAGTCTAATACAAATAATGTTTGGAGAAATAATAAATATACCAATTAGATAATTCACTTCATATTCTGTTTACTTAAAGACAAACTCATTAACATGCCGCAAGCAGCATTAATCATTCCTTAATGTTAAACATTATTTATAGTTTTGCTTACAGTTTCGAGACTCCATGGCTTTTCGCTCTAACTCTAAACACAATACATTAACCCTAATTAACAATCACAAAGAAGACCATCACTCCGGCATAAATCAGTCTCCTTTTACAACAAAGATTGTTCCCAAAAAACACTCCTTTATTATGTTTTAATGGATAATTAACCGTGTTTACGATTCAGGATATCTTCCAATAATATCCTCCCTTATTACAGCCATTATCTTGTTTACCTAATTTTACACATAAACAGGGCTCTTTTGTAAATTTAAGCTACAGTTCAAAGGCAGGGTATTAAGCGATAGTTTTCTAAGGTTATTTATTTTGAAGAGTAATTTTAGCTATTGCAAATAAGGACCTAAATGGCCGAGTATCTGGCGCCCGGTGCCACAGGTTTCGGTTTCGAGTCCCGGCGATACAATGGATGCTTGTAGCGGTTAGTAATCCCGTAGGTCCCGGTTTCATATGACTGTAGAGAGTCACGGAGCCGAGTCAGACTTCTACCTATGGGTGCTCCATCATAACAGACGCTGCCCTTTCCTTTCAACCATTAAACTCATACGGGTTCTCATACAAACATTATTGTATGAGATTGATCTAGATATCTATCAAGTGGTATAAGAAACAACAATAATGAAAGCAGATATTGTGTGCAAATGTTATGGAAATATATACAGAATATTTAGATATTTGCAGTATTTAGACAATGTACAATATTGTAAATAGATTCATTTTATTTCATTTTCTTTAAGTAATGGAAATCCTACCACAGTCTTTTGGCTTAGAGACCAACAACAGTTTAATGAATATTACATAAAGTGACATATTTATGTTACGCATTTTTAATCTGTTTCATCATAGCCATGCAATCTGTACAGCAAACATTTTGGGTTCCTTTATATGTAACTTGCAAAACTCTGGCATAAAATTTGCATTTTTGGCCTTGTTAAACAATAACGAAGATTGAACAAAATATCCCTTTACAAGATCTACGAACCTCAACACTCTAATACAAATAATGTTTCAGCAGTTTCACGAATAATTAAAATACCAATTAGATAATTCACTTTACATTCTGTTTACTTAAAGGCAAACTCATTCATCTTGCCGCACGCAGCATTAATTATTCTTATTGTTAAACATTATTTATTGGTTTGCTTACATTTTCGAAACTCCATGGCTTCTCGCTCTAACTCTAAACACAATACATTAACCCTAATTAACAATCACAAGGAAGACCATCCCTCCAGCATAAATCTCTCTCTCTCCTCTTACAAAGAGTGTTCCCCAAAAACACTCCTTTATTATGTTTTAATGGATAATTAACCGTGTTTACGATTCGGGATATCTTCCAACAATATCCTCCCTATTACAGCTATTATCTTGTTTACCTAATTTTACACATAAACAGGGCTCTTTTGTAAACTTAAGCTGCAGTTCAATAGAAGGGTATTAAAGGATAATTTTCTAAGGTATTTATTTTGAAGAGTAATTTTAGAATTAATTTCTTCAGTGTCCTAAGTCTGAAGATAATAAAGTAGTTTAATCTTTAAGATGATCATCGCCGTTAAATAATGAAATTTTTTACTAGGCGCTTGTTATAGAACTTTTAAATATATTTATTAACTAAAATTTAATACTAAAATAATCGCGAATAGTTAAATTGTCATCCCTTTTAAAGCTGTAATAAAAATATTAATGTTTTGTTATGTAAATGATTTTTTTTGTCTCAAAAATTAACGAACATTAGAAGTAATAATATAATTATATTTTTGAAGAATAACAATATTAAGAATAAGTTTATTTGGAGAAAAATTGAAAAGAAGAATCCATTAGATGCTCAAAATAATTTCAGAAGATTAAGAAAGGAAAATAGTGATTTTTATAAAATAAAAATTTACTGATATTTTTTATGTTTATTAAAATGGAGTGCAACATAGATCTACCTCCTCGTGATGCTCTCCGCGTAACGACTGATATGACAAAATTACCTACAAACACAGCCTTCAGTATGGTTCTCAGTGTGAGTTTATTAATATTCTGCAGTGGATAGTTCCCCCTAAAAGCTCTCCCAGAAGGCACTGTCCTCCTTCTTCAGCGACACTGAGCCAAGTCAGACTTCCGCCAACGAGTACTTCTGCACCCAAAAAGTAACACCAAAATATATATATATATTTTTTAAAAAACTCTTTATTTATTCTTCCAAATTATTTCATCGCCTTCAAAGTAATCCCCTCCTGATACAATGCACTTATGCCAACTTTTTTTCAATTCTCAATGCATGCTAAAAGTCATCGGCAGGGGATTGCCTTCAAAGCGCGCGGCTATAGCCAGAAGTCGCACGGTGTGAAGACGGTGGTTGTGGAACCATATGGGTTTCATTTTTGACGAAAAAGTCACGAAAAATCCATGTAGTGTGATCTGGCACATTCAGTGCTTTTCGGTACCAATCGAGATTTAACGCGTTTGAGGCCCAAAATTGAATGGACCCCTTCTTTTGAAATTCCAACATCATCAACAAGGTCTCTAATTGTAAATCGACGCTTTGCAGCACCGAATCTTTAATTTTTTGAACATGAGCTTCGTCGGTTGAGGTTGAGGGTAGACTAGAGAGCTCTTCATCTTCAACGCGTTCTCTTGCCTTCTTTGAACTGTTTATACCACTCGTAAACATCTCTTTCCAATATAGGAATGCTCACCGAATGTCTTCTGCAACATTCTATACGTTTCCGCAAAACAAAATTTCATGCAAGTTCTTTGCTCAATTCATTCGGGCATTTCAAAAATCTCCGGAATCCGTTTTAGCGTCTCACAAAGCCAAGCGTCACTCAGACACTAATGAATATTTTGACGTGGAATTTCACACAGATGTCAAGGACAGTGCCAGCAACTTAAAAAAAGAAGACAGATTGAAATTTCATAAGACCACGGAATTTTAAAGTGAAAATTGGTCTTACTTTTTGGACACAGCAGTAAAAAGAGAGCTTCTCTGTTTTTAGTCCCAAAAACTCATATTATTATATGCATTTCAGATACCGATATTAAATAAGGTGCATGATGATAAGATAAGATAAGATGCAACCGATTTTTACTATAGCCTCTTTCAATCAAAGCTCAGTAGTTAATTTGGTGAATTTAAAAGATGGCCGGATGTCTGAGTGGCTAACGCTCTGGCGCTCGGTATCACAGCTCGAGTCCCGGCAGTGCCATGGATGTTTGTAATGGTTCGGAATCCACTTTAAACCTTAGATTTCGGTCTAATAGGATAGTACAGCGTTAAGAGGGTAGTGTTACTCGCGTCCGTAGCCTATCTTCAAGCTACACGTGCTCTCCGGTAGTGCTAAATGAGTAACAGCGGCGCAGCCCTTTGCTTAGGGCATAAATATTAACTGTATCGCTATTGCCAGCTACATTAGTACTACAACAACTATTTTCCACACTTTGAATCAGTTACGTTCAAAATCTGAGGGTCAGTAAAGGAAAATTTTTGAGTCATCGGTTAATTAATATTAATTAATTTTGTTAATTAGTTGAATTGCACCATAGGTTAGTTCTTTTCGATCCATTTCAAACGAAACCTCTTGTATGAAGACCTAATGATAATTACAAAAGTTACTAAGGATGAATCCGTAACAGAGTGTCTCAAGAATAAAATACTGCAAGAGATAACATTTGTTTCTTTATGCTTTTCGTTGGATTGAAATTTATCTAATACAACTGAAACATTTTCGATACGAGAATTTGAATTTTAAATGTTACTGTTTCTGAATTTCCAGGGTACAATTTGTATTCTTATTTTTTAGGGGGAGGGGCTGGAAGAAGCTTATATTTTAGTTTTCTAAGAATAAAAGATGACATTTTTAGAAAGAAGCAGAAAGCTTTCAATTTTCTTCATCGATTTAACGTTTGCACAATTAGTGTTTAAAAAAATGGTAGCCTTATTAACTAAAACGATTCGTTGAAATGTTGCAATTCTCCAATAACTCAAATTTAAATATATTTTCTGATCTGAAATAAGTGCTGGATTTTACCCTGGTAAAAAATAATCTTCCAAAAGAACATGTTCTAAGTTCTAGCAATTTCCGAAAAATTCTATAGCAGTAATGTTTTCAGTAAAAGTAAATTTTTCTTTCTAGACTACGAATAAATTGAGACTCTAAAGCAGGGGTGGCCAACACAATTGAACTTGATGGCCACTTTGTAAATGCAGCACATAAAAATTATATATCCCATATTAGATTTAGACCCACAATTAGATATTTTTTGGAGTGAAAAATTGAAACATCATAATGAGTTATTATTTTTGTGTTTACTATTATTCTTACATGTAAACATGGATAATATAATAATAATGATTTTAAACGAACACTTTAAGAAATATATAAAAATATATAACGTTAAAGACGAAATATAAAAAAAACATAAAAATAAACAAAAATAAAAAAAAAATGAAATTATTAAAAAATATTTATTTTACTAGAGCGATACTTGTTTCTCCACTCTTTCATTTGGCTTTTTGCAAATCGATCTCAATTTAGATTTTTCACATCGTAATGGGTGTTGTGTCTGTTATATTTGAGCGTGTTTTGTGTTGAGTCAATTTCATTTTCGAAAAAAAAAAAACGATTCACAGGTGTAACTTGAACCAAAAGCTCCAACCACTTCAACTAAGAGTTTGGTTTGCTCTGCTATCAACCATCAACTGTGCGTATCTAGGGATGATCACTCCGTCACTGAGGTCAATTAAAATAAAACATAGAATCTGTTATATTATATGCTTCAAGATGCGCGCACATCAATAGTTAGCAGACTAGAATTTAATTATTCTGCGAACTTATAAATAAAAACAGACAATATCCATTATATATTAGCAAGAATATTATATTGAAATCAAAGTTAATTTTCTCATAATTTCGACAGTTAATTTTTTAATATATGAATGCACACATAATGTATTTTTTTTAATACATTGGTTTTCACTACTTGGGCCATTATAAAATAAATGTATTTTGTAAAAGTGTGATAAATCTCTCGGACCGGGAAAATATTCAAGGCGGGCCGCGGTTTGTCCACGCCTGCTCTAAAGAATCCTTTTCGAAATATTTTCTAAATATATATAGAAAAATGGAAGCCTTATTCCTTAAAACCACTCGTTGAAACTTTACCATTCTTGAACAACGGGAAATTTAAATTTATTTTCTGGTCTAAAAAAAAAGTGTTGAATTTACCCTGGTAAAAAATAATCTTCCAAAAAAATAACATGTTCCAAGTTCTAATAATTTTCGAAAATTCTATAGCATTAATGTTTTCAGTAAAAGTAAATTTTCTTCTAGACTACGAGTAAATTTTTCTCTCTAAAGAATACTTTCGAAGTATTTTCTTTTTTTAAGTGTTCTTAAAAGACTTTTTTTTATTCACCCTGTAAGTGACATTTTTAAAAGAATCTTTAAGTCTTTAACAGTTCAATTTCTTTTTAATAATCTTTATCTTTTACAAAAACCAAGTAAGAAGTAATCTGAAAGAGAACTACAATCTTGGTAATTAGTAGTGGTACGCCTACATAATTAGGTATTACTTTTTGTTATCGGAAATTTTTATTTTTTAATGCATTCTTTTTAATGATATAGGAAGAAGGTGCTAAGAAGTACTTAGAAGAATAACGTGAAGTATTTTTTAATACAAATAACTTAAGTCATTGTCAAGAATTTATTACATGTCAATACATCTGCTAATATGACAGATTTAAAGTAGATTCACTTTTACGCAATGACGGTTAGCTATTGTAGCATTTTTATCCAAAGAGAAGAGTTTTGGCATTTCATTTCCAGGAGAGAAATATATGCTATTTGACAAATATATAATAAACCCATCACTCAAATTTTCCAGCAGACGAGCCTCATTGTGGGCAGCTATAGTACATGCAATTAGTGTTTTGTATTAAAAGAGAGCAACCTGTCACTCAAATCTCATAGCAGATATTCGGTATCGTGTATAATAAGGAAACTTACAGATTGAATATTAACCAATTGATAACCATCGTGAGGGAACAGCTCATGGTGATAGATGGGAGATAGACTACGAGCTGAGAAATGCCTACTCCAATGAGAAGTGGGGAAGCTGACACTCACCCCCTCACTCCACCCCTCTTGACTGATTGCCTTAAAAGGGTTTTTTAATAGGGAGAGAGTTATGCGATGAGTCGTATTAAAAATATCCTATACAACGTTCCATTTATTGCATTTTCTTAAAGCAATAGAAATCACACAGTCTTTTGGCCTAGAGGTCATTAACAATTTAATTAATATTACATAAAATAATATATTTATGTTACTCATTTATAATATGTTTAACTATCATAGCCACGCGATCTGTACAGTTATAATTTGGGTTCCTTTTACATTTAACTTTCAAAACGCTGGCATAGTAATTTACATATTTGCCCTTGTTAAACAATAACAATGATTGAACTAAATATTCCATTACAAGATATACGACCCGTAACACTCTAATACAAATAACGTTTCAACAATTTCACAAATAATTAAAATACCAATTAGATAATTCACTTTACATTCTGTTTACTTAAAGACAAACTCATTCATCTTGCCACGCGCAGCATCAATTATTCCTTATTGTTAAACATTATTTATTGTTTTGTTTTACAGTTTCGAAACTCCATGGCTTCGCTCTAACTCTAAACACAATACATTAACCCTAATTAACAATCACAAAGAAGACCATCACTCTAGCATAAATCTCTCTCCTTTTACAAAGAGTGTTCCCAAAAAACACTCCTTTTTATTATGTTTTAATGGTTAATTAACCGTGTTTACGATTCGGGATATCTTCCAACAATATCCTCCCTTATTACAGCTATTATCTTGTTTACCTAATTTTACACATAAACAGGGCTCTTTTGTAAACTTAAGCTGCAGTTCAATAGAAAGGTATTAAAGGATAATTTTCTAAGGTTATTTATTTTGAAGAGTAATTTTAAAATTAATTTCTTCAGTGTAGGTCTGAAGATAATGAAGTAGTTTATTCTTTAATATGATCATCGCCTTTAAGTAAAAATATTTTTCTTACTATGCGCTTGTAATAAAACTTTCAAATATATTTATTAACTAAAATTTAACATTAAAATAATCCTGAATAGTTAAATTTTTATTCTTTTCAAAGTTTTAATAAAAAAATTATTTTCACGAGTTATGATAATGATTTATTTTGTCTCAAATTATTAACGTGCCTTCTTATTAAAATTAAGAACAAAATTACATCTTTTTTTTAGAATAACGATATTAAGAATATATTTTGTTCTAATTCTGCTGTTTGTTCTAAGCTGACAAACTCTTAGACAGTTGTTTTTTATGCCTTAAGGCAAGCGCTGCACCGACGTTACTCGCTTAGCACTACCCAGGAGGTGCATGTAGCTTGAAGGTAAGCATACAGACTCGAGTAACAATACTCCCGCAATGCTCTACGATTATGTTAGACAGGCCTACGATTTAAAGTGGATTCCACTGCAAACATCCATGGTACTACAAAAATCCATGGCACCGCCGGGACACGAACCCTAGTGGTACTGAGCGCCAGAGCGCTAGCCACTGGCCATCAGGTCCCAAGAATAAAATTATTTGAGGAAAATTTAAAAAAAAAGAATCCATTAGATGTTCAGAATTTCATAAAATTAAGAAAGAAAAATAGTAATTTTTATTTAGAATAAAATTTACTGATATTTTTGTGTTTATTAAACTAGAGTGCAACGTAGGTCTACTTCCTCCTAGTGCCACCCGGGCAACGTCTGAAAGGACAAAATGATCTACAAACACGGCCTTCAGTCTGGCTCTCAGTATGAGTTCTTCAATGGAACGCAGATGGATTGTCCCAAAACAAGAGGGAGGATGATTAAAAAGACCTTAGGTGCTCCTTTTTTGATGATATTGCCGCAAGAGACAATCACACGCCCTGGTACGATCATATATTATACGAAGATTTAATGATATTTAGAAAAGTTATTAAGGGTGTCCTTTATTTGCCGACTGTACATGCTTCAACAATAAAAATGGGAGGATTTTATTGAGGCTTTTTAAAAGACAGAAATCCATAAAAGCGTCTTTAAGGATAAAATATTACAAAAATATCTTTGTTCCTTTTATGCTTTTCGCTCGATTGAAATTTGTCTAAAAACAATTGAAGCATTTTCGAGACGAGAACTTGAATTGTAATGTTACTGTTTCTGAGCACATGAAATTTCAGGGTACAATTTGTATTTTTATTTATTTATATTTATATTTATTTTTTTTTTTTTTTGGATGGGGAGAAACTTATATTTTATTTTTCTAAGAATAAAAGATGACATTTTTAGGAGCAGAAAGCATTCAAATTTCTTCATCGATTTAACGTTTGCTCAAATAGTGTTTAAAAAAATGGAAGCCTTATTCCCTAAAACGACTCGGTGAATTTTTTCCATTCTTGAACAACGGAAATCCAAATATAGTTTATGGTCTACAAAATAGTGCTGAATTTATCCTGGTAAAAATAATCTTCCAAAAAGAACTTGTTCTAAGTTCTAACAATTTTCGAAAAATTCTATAGCATTAATGTTTTCGTGAAAGTAAATTTTCTTCTAGACTACGAATAAATTTTGCTCCCCTAAAGAATACTTTCGAAGTGTTTTCTTTCTTTTTAAGTGTTTTTCTGAAAAGTCTTTTTTTTTCGGTATGCAAGTGACATTTTAAAAGAATCTTTAAGTCTTCAACATTTCAATTTCTTTAACAATCTTTATCTTTAAAAAAAGCAAGTGATTTTAAAGAGTGCTACAATCATGGTAATTAGTAGTGCCTACGCCTACTTAATTTAGTGTTATTTTTTGTTAAAGAAAATTACTTTATAATGCATTGTTTTAATGATATAGGAAGGCGATAAGAAGTACTTAACAGGATAAAGTATTTTTTAATACAAGAACTTATGCCACGGTCAAGAACTTTATGCCATGGTCAAGAACTTATGCCATGGTCAAGAACTTATGCCATGGTCAAGAACTTATTACAAGAACTTATGCCATGGTCAAGAACTTATTGCAAGAACTTATGCCATGGTCAAGAACTTATTACAAGAACTTATGCCATGGTCAAGAACTTATTACAAGAACTTATGCCATGGTCAAGAACTTATTGCAAGAACTTATGCCATGGTCAAGAACTTATTACAAGAACTTATGCCATGGTCAAGAACTTATTGCAAGAACTTATGCCATGGTCAAGAACTTATTACAAGAATTTATGCCATGGTCAAGAACTTATTGTAAGAACTTATGCCATGGTCAAGAACTTATTACAAGAACTTATGCCATGGTCAAGAACTTATTAAGCCAGAACTTATGCCATGGTCAAGAACTTATTACAAGAACTTATGCCATGGTCAAGAACTTATTGGTAAGAACTTATGCCATGGTCAAGAACTTATACAAGAACTTATGCCATGGTCAAGAACTTATTACAAGAACTTATGCCATGGTCAAGAACTTATTACAAGAACTTATGCCATGGTCGTAAGAACTTATGCCACGGTCAAGAACTTATTACAAGAACTTATGTCATGATCAAGAACTTATAGAACTTATGCCATGGTCAAGAACTTATTACAAGAACTTATGCCATGGTCAAGAACTTATTACAAGAACTTATGCCATGGTCAAGAACTTATGTCAATACATCATGATTGCGGTTTAATAAAAGCCTATTGTAAATTACCCATAAAATATAAGTATTTTGTTTGGGGAATCGGTGTTTTTCGTTTCCTTTTTATCCACTTTCACTTTGGACCTTAATTATTAAATTCAATTATTCAATAATTTAGTAAAAGAATTAATTCAGAAGAAAAATTGTTCTAAAAGATCATCTTGGTGATCGCAAAGACAATTTCATTTTCAAAAGTGAAACTGAAATGAGGTCGAATGACTCAGCGCTCTGGCGTTCGGTGCCACCAATTTCGGTAGTGTCCCAGATGTGCCGTGGATGTTTGTAGAGGTTTTGAATCCACTTTAAACCGTAGATCCGATCTAACAGGACTGTTAAGGGCAAGGTTGGCAAGCATGTCCCTTAAAAAGAAAGCATCGCTTGGCCTAGAAAACTGTGAGTTGGCAGATTTATTTGGCCCACCATATGGATGATTCACTAATAAGGAAGAGCAAAACGTTTGTTGTACCCAGAGTAACTAGGGAAACACCTTTACAAGCAAAACAAAAAAATCTCAAGTCTACTCCGGGCATGAACAAGATAAATCCACAGGTCAAAAGGTTTTCCGTTGGAAATCTGTCTGCTGGCAGATTTCAGGACAGGCGATGCTTCCTTTTACGAGTTAGGTTATCGGCACTACGCCTCTACAGCCATATTTAGACCGGGACTCATGGCTTAAAGTGGATTCCGAACCACTGAAACGTCCATGGCACCACCGGGGACTTCGAACCTGTGGCACCGAGCGCCAGAGTGCGACACTGGCCATCAGATCCTCTCTCAGTACATGTATTAAATGTAGTAAATCAAAAATGGCGCATCCTGGATGACACTGAATCTGCTATATATGTGTCATTACTAACATGTGTGTCATAGTGAAGAAAATGGATGTTCATATAACATACTACTGCGACCAAAAGTAAGACCCATTTTCAATTTAAAATTCCCGGGGCTTAGTATAATTTCAATTTTTTTTTTTTTTTAGCTTGGCGGCACTGTCCTTGACATCTGTGTGAAATTTGACGTTAAAATATTCATTAGTGTTTTACGCTTGTTATGAGTTAGCGTTATGCTTGAATTTGTGAGACGCTAAAACCGATTCCGACGATTTTTGAAATGTCTGAATCAATTGAGCAAAGAACTTGCATTAAACTTTGTTTCCGGAAAAGTATAGAATGTTGTAGAAGGCATTCGGTGAACAAACTATAACGGAAAGAAATGTTTACAAAGTGGTATAAACAGTTCAAAGGAGCAGAGAACGCGTTGAAGACGAAGAGCTCCTCTGGTCGACCATCAACTCAACCGACGTAGCTCACGTCCAAAAAGTTAAAGATTTGATGCTTGCAAACCGTCGATTTACAATTAGAGACTTTGTTGATGATGTTGGAATTTCAAAAGGATCGTTCAATTCCATTTTTAAAAGATATTTTGTGCCTCAAACGCGTCACATCTCGATTGGTGCAGAAAACAATGAATTTTTTTGGAAAACATCTTTGCGATGAAGTGTGGGAAACAATGCTGTCTGACTATTAGGAAAGTTTAAGTGCTTCATAACTGAGATGAGACATGTATTTTTGCAAACAACTGGATCAATTGAGCGAATATTGTGACAAAGGAGAAGCAAAGACCGAAAAGAACACTCCAAAGTCGCTCAAAAATCAGGTCATGTTGACTGTTGCCTCAATTATCGTGGTATGGTGCATTATGAATTCCTTTCGCCGGGCCAAACTGTCTACAAGGAATATTATTTGAGTGTTATGCTTCTTTGGGTGAAGCTATTCGCAAACAGAGGCCACATTTATGGAAAGACAACTCTTGGTTTTTTTGCATCACGATAATGCGCCAGCTCACATTCTTCTTGACTTCCTTTTCGGCAAAAATGAAACCCATATCTTCCACGACCACCGTATTCACCTTTGATTTAGCCCCGTGGGACTTTCTGGGCTGTTCCTTGAAATCAAAAGCATCTCACCCAGGATGCATTGAGGATTGAAAAATGTTGCTACCATGCATTGTGTCCGAGGGGATTACTTTGATGGCGATGAAATAAATTTGAATATAAATAAAATGGAGTTTTGAAACAATAAAAAGCGGTCTTAAGATTTTGGGCACAGTAGAATATTTTAGATGATAATAGTAATGTTGTGTAAAGCCCGCAGACATTTTAAAAACAACGCTATTAGTGAAATGTTTTCACGTTAGTCTATATTCCACCTAAATAATCCCTTTTAAATAGAAATGAGAGTATGAAATTTATTCTCCTATCATACTATCCTTATTACTAAGCAACATGTCTGGAACTGTTAAAATTGAATTGTGAACTGTGTAATTATTCTCCAAGGAGTGGGAGAGATTACACAGACACTTTCGCCTGTAACAGCAACAGACTAATTGATCTCATCAATAGAACCCATTGCTACGAGGAACCCCTGAATCAGCACTTGAAGAAATCGCCAGGACGCCATCCGTACTCCCGGGACGGTCGCACGGCAGGAGCCGCCCTGTTTTTCCTGGCAAAGTCGTTCAAGTTTAATGA
>BPLR01016041.1:0-106164 GCA_021605095.1 Caerostris extrusa | reverse complement strand
TACATTACTTATTTTCAATGTTTTTATATAATATTTAATTATATCTTTGCATATATCCTTAATTTTCAAAAATATACGATCAAGCTGCCTTGTGTTTTATTATTGTTTGTGTTTTACACATTATTGTATTAGGCATAGTTCTTTTATCCATAACTTTATATTCATTTTTTTTCTTTTTCATTGCATTATTCATTTAATATTTATGTATACAGCATTATTATGTTATGAAGCAATTTTTCCCAGTCTCTTCCGATATTATTACTTACGTATTTTATTCTAAATAATATATTTTATATGCACATACAGTTAGTTATGAATTCAATTTATAAACTAATAAGTAAGATAATAAATAACGATAAATATCAATTACTTTCAAGAAGTTCATTAATAATAAAATTAGCATATGAAAATGCATGTTAAACATCGCCAATGAAATCTGATTACTTCTGGCATCGTGCTGTTTTGTTTCAAACGCTGAAATATTTTGTGTGATTTGAAATATTACTAAAAGTGAAATCTTCAATGTATCGATGAAAAATGAAAGTTTGTCTTTCAAATATATGCCATTCCTTATATCATTCACAATATTTAGCCTTTTTCTATATTGTCATTCTTTATATTTATTTTTCTATATTGTCATTTCTTTTATATTATTGTTTGAAAAAAATGCATAAAAAACAATATTTTTTTTAAATACAAAACTACGATGAATTTACCTGTATTTTCTGAGTTATTTTTATTCAGCTTCTGTTGTGATGGAGCACCCGTAGATAGAAGCCTGACTTGCTCCGCGACGCTGAAGAGAAGGAGGGGCAGTGCCTTCCAAGAGGGACTACCACGCATTTTGCTTATTATGTGGGAGAAAACCTGAAGAAAACTCCCACCAGGTTGGCATCTGGGGCGAATAACCGTAGTAGTCTACGCATGGGTCGATGAAAGAGGGGACAAGCTGTGGTATTGGGATGGAGCACCCGTAGGTTAGCTCCGTGTCGCTGAAAAGAATGGACAGTGGTACCACCAAGAAGGACATTAAGGGGTAAGTATGGGAGGAAAACTCGGGAAACTTCTACCAGGAGACCGATTCACGAGGTAAGAAGCTGAACATCACAAATGCCATTGACACTCCCCGTTTTTGTAAACTGTGTATACCAGGGGTCTCCAAACTTTCCAGCCTTGGGGCCATACTGTTCACTCAGTAAGTACTAAGCGCCAAAACCGTTTTAATTTTTCTACCATAATCCCACAATTTCTAGACCCCAGGTCGCCAGGAAGTAGCGCTCTCTGCGAAATATACGCTTGCTAACTACAAACTATTGTCACTGAAAAATTAAAATTACATAAATCGCATTAGTATTTATTTATTTATTTATTTTTTTGCAAGTGGGTACTTCGCCGGTTTCAATCGCTTTAATTTAGCTTTTTTTCGTTCCTGGGGGAGTTTTCAGGATTAAAATCATATGTTTGATTCATGATATATACATTCCAAACATCGATATACATGCATATGCGATACTCTTTACCCCAGAATAACTACCGAGGGTAACAGGATGTAACTAGTTTATAATTCATTCAATTTATTATTATGGGATTCATTTCAATTATTTGTTAGTTGTTATGCTTAAAAGTTAAATTTTCTGCCTATTGTGCATGTCATTAAGCTTTACCGAACAAGTCAATAAAAACGAGTTATTATTGTTCTGTGTTTTTTTTTATTACAGCAACAATAAGCTATTCGCCTTTTGTCGCAGGCCGGATTGGGCACTCGACCGGACTGGCCCGCGGGCCGTGATTTGGAGGCTCCTGGTGTATACAAAAAAAGCAGCCGCCGGTTGACCTTCCGCCTTAATGCTCACCAGAGTCGCGCGTTGCCACTGAGCCACGAGTCGGGCTGAAATCTTGTATTTATTTAATGTTTTATTTTTTTATCATATAACATGTATAATCTTTTATTACAAAGTATAAACTGGAATGAAACCACATTCTCAATTGACCATGAGAACTTGAGATAAGATAACTATATCAATTCACAACAAGAAATTTAAAAGAGATAACTACTATCACACAAAATTTGTTTTTAACTTAAATTATTTTATTATACAACAAAACTTTAAAAAAATTACCGGATAAATGAAATAAAAAAAAAAAATCAACATGCTAACTAAATTTTTCCTTGAGGTGAAAATTCGTATTAAACTACGCGTGTTTGTTGAGATAATGAACAGCAATTTTGACGACATCATAATAATATTTTATTAATAAAATTTGAAATGCAAAAATATAATCACCTCGTATATCTTATGAATAGTGATACAGCATTGTGTATAATGTCGTCAAAGTTTGGCTGATAAAACCTTATCGATTAAAGAGATTTCATCTGGAAAATAAAAACACGTGCGTACTAAGTAATACGAGAGACTGTTGCTTGCATGCACTTGCGCTCTTAGACCATGGGAAAAATTCGAAAATAGAGAAGCTACTACAAGTTTAAAAAGCTATTATAGGGTCGAGAAAATATGTAGAACTTTCCCGTAGAGTTTCTTGGTTTTTTAACTGTAATTTATTTCTTATTTTTTAATCCTTTCTGGAAATTAATATCGTTTAATCAAAAATAAATACAGCATTATTATTTATCTTTTAATAATCATTTCTCATTAAGGGTTATTAGTATATGGATTTTTATTAATAAAACTTGGCATAACTCTCTGACACTCGGTACCAAAGACTTCGATTTGGTTGTGCCATAGATACTTGTAGTGGTTCGAATCAACTTTAAACAGTGGATCTTTGGTCTAACAGGACTGTAGAGCCTTGGGAGTTGTGCTGACAATCTTATAAATGAATCAAATCCTCCATGACAATTCTAATCCATACCCCGTAAAAAGGAAACATCTCGTTTTCGAATTTTTCTTTCGGTTGAATTCTGTACAATTAAATCGTATCTTTTATAGTTATAAATATTACCATGAAGTGTGCAGGTTCGACAACTAGATTGTAACTGAGTGTGGTTTGGTTGAGATACTTGAAGCATAGGTTGGAAAGCTAGCAGCTGTATT
Organism: Caerostris extrusa; assembly: GCA_021605095.1. Classification (NCBI taxonomy): domain Eukaryota; kingdom Metazoa; phylum Arthropoda; class Arachnida; order Araneae; family Araneidae; genus Caerostris; species Caerostris extrusa. The sequence continues at coordinate 103,111 of BPLR01016041.1, read as the reverse complement.
GGCACACGCATAAATACCACATGCATGTAATTTATTTGTAATTTAACAATTTTAACAAAAGACATATGATTATAGATTCATGGAAGGATTCCACTTCTTGCCGAAAATCCGATACTCAGCTGGCGTAGAATGCGCAAAATATACTTCCTGTCCGAGTGAGAGTCTGTAGGCCAACTAATATGTGGGGTTGCATTAAATATATTTCCTTTCGAGATGAGTGTAAACTAAACGTTTATCAACAGAAGAGCGCTATTGTGCTGTACTTCCCCTCGGGTGAGTTCTGAGGCCTATTGACCGTTTCTCCTGAACGCCAGAGGGGGAGGCGCTCTTGCCAATGTGCAGGGAGGAAGCACGGTTACACACAAACACACACACACAAATTTGCATTCTTGTTGTTTTTATCAATATGAACCTAGATTGTTTTCTGAGGAACCTTTCAATTAAAAATTTACTCCGGTGCATCTTATGTACTCTTTGAAAATATGGGAATGGGAAGACCCTTTCACATTGTTGTCTGTGTGGCAAAATATGTAATAAAACAACTCTGGTTCTTAATTCTATAAAGAACCATTAGACAAAATGTGTATGATGCAATTAAAATTTACGTTAATTTTACGCAATTAATTTACTTGATTACGCAATTTTGCTATGATGAAAAAGTTTTTGAGTTATCAAGGGGAACATACACACGCGCACACACCTTAGATACAATTATTTATATAAAAACTATTTGGAAAACTAAATATAAATTAAATTTACAGAATATTTGAAACAAACCAAAAATATTTTTAAAAATGACACAATCACATAAATTACTAAAATTTACCATTTTAATTTCTAGAAAATTTTAAAAGATAACGATATAGATTCTTTTATTGCATGATAGATGTCTTAATATAGATGTTTTATAACAATATAGATAATGTAATGTAACAATGTATTTTATATATTTATAACAATACCAATGTTTTGCCTCAATCTGAAAATATCAATGTTATACAACAATGTGTTTTTATAACAATATAGATGCCTTTTAACAATGTATTTTATAACAATACCAATGTTTAGCAACAATCTGTTGTTATGACAATGTCAGTGTTATACAACAATGTGTTTTATAACAATATCAATATTTTATCAGAACGTATTTTAAAAATAATATTAATGAATAGCTGTTTAAGGATATGAAGTCCAAAATTGGGTAATAATTTGAACATCTTTTCTTAAATTTTTTTCGATATCGAAAAATTATTCAATTTTTGTCCACCATTGTTATTTTCATAATTAAAATCTGGAATCCTGTACCCTTTGTGCCAAACACATCGCCAAGTTGCCAAATTGGTAAGTAAGCATAATAAATAAATGGTCCGGGTAGTTTGCGCGGTAAAATGGTTAAACTATTATAACCTAAAGAAAAGGGCGAAACTTTCGGTGTTGCAAGATTGGCGACTTCCTCATGGGTACAGAATTCTAGATTTCAACACACTTTAATTTATGAAAAAGACTTCGAAAAACAAAATATAAATAGTTCTTATAGAAGATTTAAACAAACCAAAAATATTTTAAAAATCGAACAGTAGCACAAATTTAAAAAAATTATCATTTTTAATCTGAAGAAAATTTTAAAGACAGATAAAATCTATAAATGAAGTGATATAACTAGATGGTGCCAGGCACAAAAATAAGATTTTTGTTAACTAAATAATAAATTTTTGCAATTTTTGACTTGAAAGACTTTTGACTTGACTTTTTTTACTTTTTTTTTAAGTCAAAAAAACCAAAACAATCAAAACATTGAACATTACAGTTTTGGTTTTAATGCGCAATTCATGCCAAATACGTTGTCATTTCGATTCAAATATCACTGGCGGCCGAATTCACTTTCTTTTTATGCCGCTTAGAGGCTCATCTATTAGTTACACTTTGCAACTGTTTTTTGATGACATACCGTTTCCGCTTCTTCAACTATCATCAGTTCAAATTTGAACTCATTTTGACGAGTGGTTCTTTTTTTTTTTTACAGCATTTTGAAAGTGGGACTTTTTTTAATTATAATCACCCTGTAGATTAAAAATAAAAAATAAATAGTTCTAAAGAAGATAAAAATGATAAAGATGAGTGACAATATACAAGACCTAATTCGTTAGTTTGATCCCGTGTGAACTTTTGACAATATTAAAATAGAGCTTGATTCAAAAAATCTTAGTTTATGTAATGAATAAAAACAAAAAATCTTCAAAAAATTAATTAAGTTGACTTTGCTATTATAAGAGCAAAGCCAAAAGCATGAATATTCTAAGTTTACTCACCTTTTGTATTTTTTTTTACTTTTAGGATCTTCGTTATAAAAAGTTTCTAGAATTTTCACCGAATCCATCGCTAACATCGGCAAAATTTGTGTCCAATTCAGCTTTATCTCAATCTTTCGCTAGATGCAGGGTACTTTTACAAAACAAAAAGCATTTTTCCCAATAAATCAACTCATTTATTATGTTAATGACTTCAATGAGTATTATTAAAACTATTAATAATAAAAGTGTATGAATTTACTAATCATTAGTTTACTAAATTACTTACATATTTTTTAAGTATTATCAAAAAATGCACACTAGGGTAATGCGAAAGTAGTCTTAGAATGAGCGAGAATTCTTGGTTAATTACCGCTGACGAATTAAGCAAAAATTAAAAAATTAACTGTTTGATTTTGGAACGGAGCCAAATGACTTTTTTTTAAATCATTAAGTTTCAGTATACCGCTGAGAATAAGTTAATTTTATCCTTTCTTCTGTTAAATTAAAAGCTGCTGTTTCAACCGGTTTACACATCCGTTCTTTATTAACTTTCGTAGAAAATTAGCTTGTATGTTCTTCATTTACATTTTAACGCTAAATGACATCGCCATTAATATTAATAACAAGCAAGGAGTAATCCTATTTCATTTGATGTTTAGGAGTTTAGGGAAAATAAGGAATATATACAGGTAAAACTACATTTAACATACAGAATAACATTAAATGCAAGTTAACATAATAAAAACATGCTGTGAAACTATATAAAAACGTATTTATTTATTTATTTTTGCTTTATTATAAACAAAAATATATATAAAAATTTTTTTGTAATGATTTTTTTTTTTTGGAAATTGTACCCTTTTTAATATTTTTTACAATGCAACTTCAATATGATCGTTCCTGTTCTCAATTGGCGCAACAGCCCCACGGTCGTTTGTCTATTGGCAGATTCCGAAACGTTAGATGTTTTTCTTTTTACGGGGTAAGATTGGCAGCCCTACACCCAAAGCTCTACAGTCACTTTAAAACGCTACCTACGGTTTACTCTACGGCGTTCGTTGTGGTTATTGTTTTAAGAGACGAATAGATTGAATTTCAAGTGTGACAACGTGTGTAAGGTAACTAGCATTAATAGTCAGGCTTCTTGATGTGAATTTTCCTAAGCTTTCCCATTCTGTACACAGATCTGGACAGTTAACACATCTCGCCCTTTCCCCATCAACCGTCAACGGACTATTCATAGCATTCAAAAATGGGACAAGAAGTTCCCCAACGTATTAAACATACAAAAAAAAAAAAAAAAAGTATTTAGCACTTAATGAGAATACGCCAGAATAAACCTGATAGAACTAGTCTTCCATGAGATATGCCCAACCTTATCTGAAGAAAATATTCTGGAATAAAGATAATTCAAACCACGATGCACTCAGATAATGTTTTCGCAAATGAATGCACTAAAATGCCTTTGTTGAAGTTTTTGTATCAATTATTTGGTAATATTAAATACTGAAAAACATGTTTTCTGCTTAAGGTGAGTTTTCTTTAAAAAAAAAAAGGAAAATTAAAGTGATCGATTATTGATTTTGATATATATATGACAAAGTGTATCACATCAATAGACTGGCGACACGGTGAGAATTTCCCAGCATTTTTTCCCATTCGGTACACAAATGAGGCATAGTAATTCTGTAAAGTCATCTCGCAAGGCGGTGTCTTTTTTGTGCTTTTTTACCCATCGATAGGCTGTTCATGGTATGCATCCGTGAAACATGAGAACCATCACTGTATCATACACTAAAAAATACATAAAAGTATTTGACACTAAATGAGAATATGTCGCATTGTCAAAAAAAAAAATCTGAAAAAAATTAATCTTCCCACGAGATAGGTTCAACCTTATCTAGATGAAATATTAAAATATTCATGAATAAAGATAATTCATTTCGTGATGGATTTAGATTACGTTCCACGAATATTTTTTGAAAAATCAAGAATTTTTCCTCCAACTCCAGACACTTTATTATTGCAGATTTAACAATAAAGATGCACTAGAAGTAAAAGGGGAGTATTTCGTACACTATACCTACAAGAAGCAAATGATACCCTCTTAGAGATCTCTTTAAGGTAATAAATTCATATTTGTACTATACGCCAAGGAATCACCCAAGCTGCAAGTATAATGAAAGCAAAGTACGAGTGAACGAGAACATCACTCTATCACTTAGTTAAGTTGATGTAGAGCAAGCAGTAATATATTCCAGCATCAGATTCTGGATCCAATTCCTGCTGGCCCCCTTTGTTTTGTAGCAATATTTGCAGCTAGGGTGCAAGAGGTATAGAATTTGAATTCGCTGGCATCATACACTGCCCGGAACATTTTTAGAAACCTCAGGACTCAGAATAGTTTATGAGGCTTGTTGTCTGACGGAATTTCTTCAACTTTTCTCCTCCCATACGACCTGCAAATATGAAGAAGTTATCTCTGAAAGTCCTAATGTAGAAATTTTCCAGATAGATTTCTAATATAGAAATTAAAAAAAAAAAAAAAAAAAAAGAAAGAAAGAAAGAAAAAAAAGAAATCGAGCAATGCCGAAATAGTAATGATTGGAAAATAAAAGTCCTTAAAGTTTCTTCAATTTTTCTTACATTAGCTTTACTGAGCATTTAGCATATTTACAAAAATAAATAAATAAAGGACATTTAATATACATTTTAGATACATACATTACATTTACCTGAATGCATTTTTAAGCTGTGACAGGCTGCCACAACACAAATGTAACAGTCTCTGGAACACTCTGACGGAACGTCTATATTCTCTACGGGGAAACCCATTTAAGTCAAAGGGGCTTGACGTCAACCGTTGCTAGGGCAACAAAAATACTCTCAAAACTTCTGTGGTCATCTTGGCAATAACTCATTTGCCATAACTCATAACTCAGTTCTTCCAAGGCCTATTCGCCTACACATGATAGCTCTACAACCAGTCAGTACAACAATGTATATTTACAACAAAATTTCAATATCTTCTTAGTATTGTATTAAAATTCTTTCGATTTCCTAAATCTTTAAAAGAAAAGTTAACTTGCTTTTATTTAAATTTTTTTTTCTTTTGGCTCAACTATTTGTTAATTTCATAAATTATGCCTTGAACATTTTTAGCATAAATTTCTGAGTATTATATGTGTTCAGAGTATCATGTTTCACGATAGATTAAAAAAATCACTGCAATAAAATGTAAAATAATGTAACTTCATTATAAAATAATATTAAACAGCTTAACGAAATTCACACAAATACACTAAAATTAAACACATTGATTTGAATATGGTACTTTTTATAAACCATTAAAATCGTTAAAAAGTTTTTGTTAATAGTTATTTTCACTGCATTAACTTGTAAACATTGCACGAAAATGTTCAAATAAATTATTTTCAGACAGGCTTTATTTGCATACACTAATTAAAAAATTTTAATATCTTCATTTCAAAACTTTTAACTATGTCAGTAGGTCAAGAGACGATCTATAAAAATAGATCTTGATTCTCATTGTCATCCTATAGCAGATAAATTTTATCTCAAATAAACACGCCAACCATCTGCTCTTATAATTATATAAACAGAAAACACATTCATTTCAAAAAACTTAAACAATCATTTCTACTGTACATAAAGAGATTAAAATCATGACTCTCATGTCTTAAAAACATTTATGGTAATCACAATTGTTATTCTTCACCGAATAAATTTTTATGAAAGAGAGTAATAATAAGAATTATTATAATTTCATACCAGAATTGAATAAATAAAGTATATAACTAAGATTTAAAAAAAAAGTTTTCCAAATTGTCAGTGGGTGAAAAACTTTAAAGTTTCTTTAATGCATTACAACGAAAAAAGGATTTGAACGAGTTGTTACACAGCTTGCTTGCTTTTCAATACGCTTATCAATCTATCCACAAACTTGCATGTTCTGTAGAGTGCAAGTTGGGCAACCCGATTGTAACAAACACCACATGCACAAACAATTAGAGACGTACAATATTTTACATTTAAAGACATATAATTATAGATTCGAGGAAGGATTTCCCTTCTAAGCCGAAACCCCGATTCTCAGCTACACACAAGATGCACAAAATATACTCCTCCTCCAGATGAGAGTTTATAGACCTACTCATCCTTTCTCCTGAACGCCGCAAGGGCGTTCTTGCCAGAGTGTAGTAGGATGTACGATTACAATTCTTCCGTTTTCTTTTTCTTTCTTTCTTTTTTTTTTTTATGTGTGTGTTGATGTTAAAAATCTGGGGGTCTCATGTTACACTTATGTATGTTACAAGCAATCTACTGATGGGTGATGATGGGGTTTGGGGTTACCACCAGATGTTTGCCGGCAGTATAGAAAAAAAAACCCGGAAGACTTCCAACAGGCAGTCTAACTGTCAATATGAGGCTATACGTTTTATATACGTTGTCCAAGTCGCTATTTAATCTCTTCGTTTCTGAAAACAATGACTGCAACAGATGCCACTAGTGCATTTGTTCGATAACTACGCACATTACAACTGGGCCACGAATCAGACAAGCGTATTTATTCTATTAAAGAAAATAGTTTCCGCGTTTGGTACAAGTCATTTATGTACCATTTCCTTCACTTCGACATCCATATATAGAATCATAGTTTATTCATAGAGAACATATATCTTCTACGGTCACACTCATTAGTTTGCCAGAATCCTCCCCTGTCATTTTAGGAGTTTGATAGGCATCCTCTTCGGCTTTATATTTTATGTAAATTTCAGCCACAATAGGTCACCTTCATCGACTCAGTTGCACTAAAATTACACTCTTTCTAATTTCGTGTGAAACCAATTTTCTTAAATTGTGATTTTTATAGATAAGTCAATATTTTCACTCTACACAAAATACGTCGTTTTGGGCACTTTGACCTAAAGTAAATCGTCAATAGAACGCCAAATATGCAACACATTCAGTTTTATTCATAGTGAACCGGGATTGGAGGATACTCACCGCACCGACGTTATGCCACCATCATTTAAGAGAAACTCTCCGGTTGTAACACATGGTGGGTCGTATCTTCTTCGTTTTCTAGCCAATGGAAGGACATTCCGGTTTATAAGTTTATCTCGCCCATACCCCATATAAATATGAAACTTTTTAAATTCAACTTCACTTATCGAACTGAGTTCTGAAAACCTACATGATATTCAATAAGATGCTCCGGCCAACAAAAAATATCTTTTAGGAGAAGTTATTAGTAACATTATATAATTGTCTCTTAAATATTCATTAAATATTCTATTTAAATGCTTAAGTCATAACAACATAGTACAGCTATTAAATGCTATGCATTGATGTTTAAAATTAAGAAAATTTTACTTTTGATTGATTATCTCCAGAGCTACTCAACAAATTTCAATGAAATTAAATATGAACATAGTACTGTACAGTGTAAAAAAAGAAATCAACACAGCATTTATGATACATACTTTTGATTGTAAAACTCCTCTGCGCTGAAAGGTCAAAACTAGAGTTTATAATATCGAACAAGAAAATAAAGCCGGAGCCAACTGCACTCCTGTTAAGGCCAATCTAGGACTCAAAGAACTCATCCCTGTACTTCACAAAAGTTCCAGAGTCTCCAGCAAGTACATTGACATTTGTGCACTTGTTCAGAATGATGCTTTCCCAGATCATCAAATCTTCGTTGCCATAGTAGTTTTGTTCTTTGGTTGGAGGACAGACTCTCCAAATAAATGTACATCAAGAATAAGTGGTTAGGTTGAATCTGATCTCATCAACAAACAAAACGGTTCTCCACAGATTTCTAGTCCAAATTCGGTGTTATATGTATAATGTTAACTGTTTTCCTCTAAACAAAAAGTGAGGGAGGACGTAAAAAGATCTCTCATATGAAACTTTCTGGAAATCTTCCAAAGTCACAAGAAGATCAATTGAAGATCACACAATATTTGACAAGCTATTGAACTATTACGTATCATTGCAATGGACACGCGTCAATCTTCACTAACCATTGGGACTCAGAGATGATCTTGACAAGATTTTCTCTATGGATCTCTTTTTCTTAAACTGTTTCCATGAGTTGGACAGCAGGCAGAATGTCACATTTAAGTCTCCGGCAATCTATACTTTTACTGTCCCAAAAGTCACCACCAAATTCCTTGTTTAAATTAGGTAGTTACATATTCTAATAGTTTGTTTTTAAATTTTACTAAATGTTGCGAAACAAAAACATGCCACAAAAATTAGATAAGGTGAGTGAGTGAAAAAAAATGTGGACGTTGCCAAGTTGGACGGGAGACTTGATGTCATATTTAAGTATCCAGCAATCTGTACTTTCAGTATCCCAACACCAGATTCCTTTTTTTAAATTTGAGTAGTTACTTATTCTAACTGTTTTTATATTTTACTAATTGTTGCAAAACAAAAACATGCTACGAAATTAGATTATGTGTGATTGAAAAAAAAAAAAAATGTGGAAGTACGTTTTTAAATCTTTTTCCTATAATACCCCACGCACCACCCACACCATATGACACTATAGATATGCTTGTTTGAAAGAATTTGTTTTACCTTTTGTTCAAAACCCCTTGGGAAAAACGATAAAATAAACAAATTCTTTTAATTTTGAACTTGTCAGTCTGAAATTTAAATTTCATCTTGCTTAATTTTTCCATCTCAGTCTATGTGACAAGGAAAATAGTTACAATGCACAAATAGAGAACAAATGCAGTAGTGATTACGCAGTGAAAGCGTCAATGAGCTGTCTATGAATAAATAAAAAATTATGTAACATGTAGCATTTATTTTGTGCAGGCATTTAAATATCGCTTATTTTGTGATGTCTTCGCAGACTGGTGAAAGAATGGTTACTGGAATAGATATCAAATTATAGCACTTTTGTAAATCGAATCTTATGGTCTGTCTGCGACGGTATTTAACATCGACAATGCTTGTGTTGTGCAATCATTTACGAGTCTAGTGAAATAATGGCTATTAGAATATGCCGAATTAGAAAAAATACTCTAAGTACTTAAAAATAATTAAATTCTGATTTTTCAAATTATATCACTTTTTGCGTATTGTTTATTATGGTTTTGTCTGTGTCGATATGTACTATCGGCAATGCTTTTTATTTTGCAATCATTAAACAGTCTGGTGAAATAATGACTATTTGAAAATGCATTGAGTATTTTAATTTAAAAATACACTGATGAATAGGAATATTTTTAAATATAATAAAAATTTTATTTATCAAATTATATCCTTTCCGCAAATTGCTTGTTATAGTCTGTCTATGTCGGTATTAAATAACGGCAATGATTTTATTTTATGATGATTTAAAAGTCTGGGGAAAGAAGGACTCTTTGAAAAGAGCAGTAGGCGACAAACTCAGATTATTACTCAGATTATTTCTGGGAAATTGGAAATTGTTGCAATTTCTTTTGCTTAATTTTTTATCAAAAGACTTTGTTTTTGAAAATTGGCAATTAATTAATATAACTTGCTATCTTATTTAAATTTGTTGAGTTTTTTTAAAAAATGTATGTGTATGTGCCGAATAAAAACATAACAATAAATAAAAAAAAATTAAGTTTTTGTATTTTTCTACGTATCGATTTATTAAAACAAAAAAGTACTTTTTTAAGAATAAATAGAATTTTTTCATTGAATAACATTCTTGAAAAAATATGTGTACTATTATGAGAGATTAAAGAATTAATAACACTATTTAAATGTATATTTAAAAATGCAAGTACACTTTTTATTATTCGTAAAAAACACTGATGATCTAAATTAATCTAATCATTTATCTAGAAGAGATATTATTAAAAATTGCGCATTTTCTGAAAGGTTAGAAATTTATCTTAAAACTTAAGATATTATTTTCTGCTCATACACTCAACCTCAAAAATATAGGCACGTGCATAAACAAGTATAAAATTTTTTTTAAAAACCTTAAAAAATGTATATAATTTTCAACGTGTATGATTATGCCGTGCCGTCTGCCATCAGGCAGATTTCGAGACAGGAGATGTTTCCTATTTACGGGTAGTATTGTCAATCCTACAACCAACCCTATACAGTCATAGTAGACCGGGATCTACGGTTTAAAGTGATTCCAAACCACTACAAACATCCATGGCATCGCCGGGAGTCGAACCTGTGGCACCGAACGCCATAATAAATACTATATATATATAACGGATGTGTTTATGCATGTTTCATTAAAGCTTAAAAACTGTAACACTTCTAATTTTCTTCTTTGAATTTATCATTTTAGTAAGAGAGAGTTTTTCAAGAATTTAGGAAAATAGAATAGAGGAATTTTTCAATTCCTTCTATTAGCTCACACTCTCCCTATATATATATCTTGTTCAAATTTTCAATCGTTAATAAAATACTTTTTTATTCATCCACTCAAGTTCAAATACATTTTTTTTGAACTTGTAGTGGATGACACTGGATGTTAATACAGTTTTTTCAAATATTAATTCAGTAATTAAATTTAATTAATTAATTATAGTTTTTTTTGTTTAAGTTTCATATATCTACCAATAGATGGCGCCAGATAAACTTAAAAAAATCAATGAAAATTATTTATAAAGGAATTTCTGCAATAGAGTGAAAAAAAAAAAAGGAATTGACTTAAAATTTTTTTTTTTTTATCTTACTTGTTTATCTGGTAATAGAGAAAAATGAGTTCTATTTTAACAAAACTGATGTAATTATAATTTATTATAATAATAGATTATTAAAATAATAAGTCATTCATATTCATTCATAATAAGTCATTGTATTGTTATATTAATTTTAAATAGTGAATTGAAATATCAATATTTTTTAATAATCTATTTTTGTAACAGTGCTATTGCTTAATTACTTGATAAAAATCAGGACCCGGTTTTTATAAATCACGTTGAGGTGTGGCTTAGCTTTGATATTCCTATCTCGTAATTAAAATTAAGACCTCTTGTTCTGAAATCCATTGAAGAATTTATTAAAAAGTTATTCGACACATTTTTTTATTTCATTTATAAATCATAACTTGTAATTAAAAATGCAAAACAAAAAAAATCACCAAAATCAAAGTTGTTACGAATGCGAAGCCAATATGCGAAACGTGAATTTTTCCTATGTCATTCAAATTTCCAGGCAATATATTATTTATATGTTCACTCAAATTTTTTGAACATCGGTGGACCTCGTAATCCACTTATGCAAGCGAAGAACAACTCATTGATAGACAATGAAGGGGGAACTATAAGGGGTGAATGTATTACATTTGTGTGTCGTATAGGGGAAACTACTACCAGGCTGGCTGACTATCTATATGAGACGCTTTTTGCCACAGTTGCCGTTGAGTCTCCTCATTTATGAAAGTAGTGACTGCAACGGACGGCATTAGTGGATTCAAATCCGAGTCTTCTTCCATGCACACATATTGTGCAACCTTAATTTTCAAGGAAAAGTCAAGGATGAAAATTTGCTGGGGCTTCGATTATTCCTCTTTGGAATGGGAATCCACTCGAGCTAAACAAAATGGACTTTTCGGAATTCGATTTTCTATGCCTATAACATATGTTGTTGTTGTTACCTATAGCTTTAATGAAACTCAATCCAATAAAAATTTTGCCACTTACCGTAGAAACAACAACAAAAAAATGCATACATAAGCAAATAAAAATTGCAAAGGGAAAAAGAGCAGACATTCTCAACAAAAACGATTAAAAACAGCTAAAAACAAGTTAAATGTACAAGGTAAAAATTTTAAAAGCTAGAAGCACCTTAATAAAAATCCATGTGATCAGGGCATGTTTTCTCTGACCAGTGAAGAGTACACAAATCAACATTCTGTTGTAAGTTAGAGTCCAGTCCCGAACAAATAAGTAGATGGGCCTTATTCATGGGGCTCTGCCTGATGGGCCTCTGTCTTACATAAAACTTATACATCTGAGTTCACAATCCCTATTTTTTTCCAGATGTCGAGACAGGCAGCCGTGTCCAGGTCTTATTCTAAAATTGGCAATAGTCTCTTTGCGAGTTTTTCCACCCAATTTTCCCAGTCATCCCCGATTGTCTCCCAGCCGTTCTTTTTGTGTTAGATTATTTTTTTAATAATGTATCGGGCAAACACTTAGATAGTTGTTTTTATGCTTTAAGACGAGCGCCGCACTGACGTTACTCACTTAGCACAACCCAGGAGGGGCGAGTAGCTTGAAGATAAGCTACGGACGCGGAGTAACAATAACCCCGCAACGCTCTACTATCATGTTAGACCGGGACCTACGGTTTAAAGTGGATTCCGAACTACTAGAAACACCCATGGCACCACCGGGACTCGAACCCGAAACCTGTGGTACCAAGAGCCAGAGCGCTAGCCACTCGGCCATCAGACCCTGTGTTAGAGAATACCCGCTAATATATGATGCCCATATAGTTCTCCTGAAAAATCAAGAGGGATAGGACACTGTCCAGGAACTATATCAAATATACACAGGAACTTTCTTTCCTTGACAAGTTTCAGGTTTCGAACCGAAATTCCCTAGTTCGGAAAACCAATACATTATCCCAATATAATATCAAGACCGTCTATAAGCTTCAACTATAGGCACTTTTTCATTTAATATTAATTTACACAGTTTCAAATACGATTCACTGACAATCAGACACATCATGATTGCATGAAATAATAATAAAAAAAAGTTACTTTTTTTTTTTTACTCTGTGAAGCATGCTATAATTTTGATTTTATAGGTCTATTGACAAGCAAATTGTACATCGAAAGCCGTAAAAGCGAATTTCACTTCGAAAGACGGACGGTTAGTGCATGGCATAAATTTTTATGACCCGAAGAGCCAAACATCACATTCTTCAAGTTGGAGACCTTGAGAGCCACACGGTAGAGCACGCGGTTTTACACGAGGAAAGATAGCGAACTTAAATAAGCATTGCTAATTCAAACACGTTAAAACGTTTTGCTACATGCGGTTGCAAATAAAAAAAATACTCGCAAGACATTGATTGATTTTAATCTGCAACATCATTCGATATTTCGGTGCCATATTGCCGAAGATCTATAGGAATATGCCATGTCAGCGATTCTCTGATTGGGGGCTTGGGAATGTGTCAGGTGTGACTCATTAAAAATCATTTTGACAAAAAAAATAATAATAAAAAATATTTTAAGGAGTTCTAGTTTTTAATTATTTACTTATAAATTATATTGACTTAATTATTTATATCGTTAATTAATAATAAATAAATTAAAATTACTAATTAATAATTACTCGTTAGGGTCTGATGGCAGGGTGACTAGTGCTCTGATACTCGGTGCCACAGGTTTCGGGTTCGAGTACCGGAGATGGCATGGGTGTTTGAGGGGTTCGGAATTCACTTAAAGTTCCCATCTAATATGACTGTAGAGCGTTGGGTGTAAGTCTGATAACCCTCCATATAAAAAGAAAATGTCTCTTGTCTCGAAATCTGCCAGTAGACAGACGGCCTTGGCCTACCATGGGACTATTGCATCAATGACGAAGAAGAGGTTAAAGTTATTTAAAAAATCTGAAGAAGGGTCTTATATTTTACATATGGATCTTTATGAAAATATGAGACCCTTACTCATATATACTATGAACAGTCCACTAACAAGCGATGAGAGGATAACTTCACCTTCCAATATGATTTTAAGGCGTAACTGCGCCACATTTGCGTGACGTATGAGAGAAAAACCAGGAAACATCTCACCAGGAAGCATGGCTGTTGAAGCGAGACGTTTTATACACATACTGTCACAGTATTAGCCTGATGGCCGACTGACTGGCGCTCTGTGCCCCAGGCTTCAAATTCGGTGCCATGGATGTTTGAAGCTGTTTGAAATCCACTTTAAGCCGTAGGTCCCGGTAGGTGGATGACTGTAAGGCTGACAACCCTAAAAAAAAAAATAAAACATCTACTGTGTAGTAGGCAGACGGCCTTGGCCACCATGGGGCTGTTGCCCCAATGTAGAAGAATGTCACAATAACCATTGAGTCTACTTGTTTTTAAAAGCTGTGACTGCAACGAACCTCACCAATGGATTTGAAACGGAGCCAGCTTGCACGTTAGGTGCGTACAAATCTACTATCCTTTTCTGATAGAAATCAGGAATTTTGTTAAGTTTACTTTTAAAAATGGAAATCAATCAAAGAATAATTGTAAGTAACTTTGAAGCTTACGTTAATTTAGGTTTCAATCTCGAATAAAGATTCTGAAATATTATTTTTGTTAATTTTATAAATAATTTAAAATAGTGGAACTTTCATTTATAGAAAAAAAAAAAAAAACGGTCTCACCGATTTTAATGCCTTCGAGCCTCATAGAGACTGAAGATCCAATCTGTTATGCAATAGGTTTCATTTCTTAAAATAAATTAGCTGCCTGTTATCTTCGTTTATTTTTGAGTTGAATAGTCAATTTCGGTAAATTGTCACGTTTCTTTATAGTTAAAACGTGAATTCGTGCTGATTTGGTTTGTTTTTGCCCGTTAAACACATGACTCGAGTACGTAGGTTTCTGTTTTCGCTACGCTTGCAGCTAAGTACACTTGTCCTTTATCGGCATGAGCTGATGATTTTTCTATCGCACAGTTCAGAAATAGCAAGCATGGAAGCAGACAGTTAAATTCATTTTATTATCAATTTCAACTTTTTTTTTTTTACTGTTTGGTATGTAAATAAAGATGGAATGTCGGTATGGCGTAATTTCAGTAAAAAATTTGAAATAAATTTAAAATAAAAATAAAATAAATAAATAAAAATGAGGGATACTAATTGTGAAATATCTAGAAATAGTTAATGGTTACGCAACGTGTTGTTTTTCTCAGTTAGCAATTTCACCGTTTTCCAGTTACGTAAACCATGAACAGCTCACCAACCAATGATAAAAGAAGAATTTTTGGGTTAATATCGTTCGGCCTTTTGCATGTCAATGGAAGAAACATTTGGAAAAATCCTACCAGGTAGCTTTACTATGGGGGCGAGACTGTTTAAACACGCTGTCACAATTGCCATTGAGTCTTCTAGTTTCTGAAAGCAGTGACTGCAATGTACGCCCCCGGTAGATACAAACCTGAGCTCTCCTAAACTACTACTACTACTATTACACCACACAACTGTACCTAGATCTGAGTTGCCCCTTTACAGTTTTGGAATGATGTGGGTGAGAAGTTTGATTGGGCTCTGTGACGCTCTGCGGTCATATGAGACAAGGCCCTACAGCTTAAAGTGGATTAAGTCTGATTGGGCTCTGTGATGCTGTACGTGTGTGCATTCCGAATGCTTACTAAAGTGTATTCCGAACCACTACAAACATCCATGGCACCGCCGGGATTCGAACCTGAAACCTGTGGTACCGAGCGCCAGAGCGCTAGCCACTCGGCCAGCTGTGGAAAGCAGCAATTGGCCAGCAGATTCCTCTACCAGGTAGCTTTACTATAGATATATAGCTTTTACTATAGACTCTTTCATTGTGACAATGGGGACATATGACAATTGCTGTCGCAATTGTTATTGAGTCTCCTAGTTTTTGAAAGTAGTGACTGCAATGCACGCCACCTACAGATTCTAACTTCAGCTGTCCTATACGGTAGCTGCTAATTTTTCCTCTGAGTATTCGAGTGGGATTTATAAATTAGTCTCCAAGTTTCTGAAAACAATGACTGCAATGTGCGCAACATATAGGTTCAAACATGAGCTCTCCTACACGCTAGCTGTGCACTTTACCAATGAGCTACGAGTGGAGTCTGTAAAATATTATTTGTTTTATTTTTACACTCATGTCCATAAATCAAGGATAATTCAGAAGCACACAGAAATTGAACTCTAAAATAAAAATTTCACCTGCAGAATTATCACACACATCTTGAAGAAGAATATGCAAATTACAGGAAACCACCAAATGGCGCGGATAGTACGTCACAATGACGAGAGTGCAAGAGAGGGGTATATAAGGAATAGTGGCAAAGAAGTAAAAATTGTTCACAAGCTCTTTAAAGCCTTTCAGTGCAATAACCGCATAGTTATGGCACAAAGGAAGCATTTGGATGATTTTTTACGTGGTAGAATTATCGGACGACTGAATGGACGTACCCAGCTGGAAGTATCCGAGGAACTTGGAATCGCCCAGAGTGTCATCTCCAGGCTTTCACAACGATTCCAAGATGATGGTAATGTGAGTAGATGTTACAGCACAGGTCGCCCCCGAGTTACAACGCCGAATGAGGACCGGTATTTAGCAGTTACTGCCAAAAGAAACAGACGGAGCACAGCATCAGACCTGTCTCGTCAGCTCTCTCTTCTTTCGCAACGATTCCAAGATGTACAGACGCTTAGGGCACATTGGTCTATATGCTCGTAGGCCTGTCAGATGTGTTCCACTTACCGCAACTCACTGTCGCCTACGATTTACCTGGAGTAGAGAGCATGCATTGTGGACACCGCAACAGTGGTCTGGTGTGATGTTTTCCGACGAGTCCACGTTTAGTTTGCAGTCTGATTCTCGCCGGACTTTCATATGAAGAGTGCCAGGTACCCGTTACCACCAAGAGAACACCATTGAACGACACCGTTACGGTGGTGCAGGATGGCTCGTTTGGGGAGGAATTATTCTTGATTCCAGAACTGACCTGCATGTTCAGAGTGTAACGATGACAGGCCACATCTGTCGGGATGTCATTCTGGAACAACATGTACGTTTGTTTCGGGGCGCCTTGGGTGCTGAATTTCTGTTTATGGATGACAACGCCCGTCCTCACCGTGCAAACATTGTAGACGAATGCCTTCAATTGGAGGATATCACCCGTATGGATTGGCCAGCATACTCACCGGACTTGAATCCAATAGAGCCTGTGTGGGATATGCTTGGCCGACGAATTGCAGCTCGTCAACCCCTCCCACCTGTCAACCGGAACTTCGGAGGCTATTGCTTGATGAGTGGTGTAATATTCCCCAAGATCAGATTGACAATTCGATACTCAGCATGCCTAGGCGTTGTAAGGCCTGTATTGCATCGTCCGGGAGACATACTCCATATTAACCATCATACTAACCATGTTATACTGTTTTTTGTAAATAGGTTCTTTTTTTGAAATTGGCTCAGGGAGTAAAAATCGCAATTTTTATTAATTATGTCAAACATATAGGATC
The DNA here is from genome assembly GCA_021605095.1 of Caerostris extrusa. Classification (NCBI taxonomy): domain Eukaryota; kingdom Metazoa; phylum Arthropoda; class Arachnida; order Araneae; family Araneidae; genus Caerostris; species Caerostris extrusa. The sequence goes on along the minus strand of BPLR01016041.1, from coordinate 85,593 downwards.
TTTTTCGCTCTTTACCTTTCGTTTAATAAATAAACTTTACAAATAAGTCAAATTTGTTTTGCTTCTGTCTCTTTCTTTGCCTGAATTTCATTATCCTTAATTTATGGACATGAGTGTAGATTATGTTCAAATTTCCTACGGGAATTCAAAACAATAATTTTTTTTTAACAATAATAACAGTCATTTATTTTTATTATTTTACCAGAGAAATATTCAAACGAAGAAACCTCATAATTTTTATAAAATATAAATTTCAGTTTTCTTTTGATTCATTTGCAGCTATTTTGTGGTTCTTTTGGATGGGAGATTTCTGGGAGAAAACTCTCGAGGTTTTCAAATTCTCGAAACTAAAAATCAACAATTTCTGGTTATGATGATCACATTGGTATTTCCCACAACAATTGTATTCTAAGAATTAATCTTTCTTACTTTTTTTTTTTCATTTTTTCTTGCTTTTTTAGAAAAGCTTTCTTTGAAATTCGAACACGTCTATTATTTTGTTTTAGGTTGTTGTTGAATTCACTAAGGTAAAATAAATAAATGAACTGCACTATTTCAATGTCAGATGATATTTGTCAAGTCACCTAAATATCAGTTACTCATCAATAATTGCATGACAATAAAAAGCTCATAGTCGGAATTTAAGATCTTATCGTGTTTGGGCATTTATTCACAGATCAAGTTTATAAAATATGTTACATTTCTTTTGATGTTGCTTTTCTAGATTTCCTATTCGGATACTATTGTTGTTCTTGTTCTAATGCAGCTGGCAATACAGAGACAGTTAATCTTTATGCTATAAGAAAGTGTTGCACCGCTGTTACTCATTTAGCACTACCCAAAGGGCACGTAGCTAGAAGATCTGCTAAAAAGGATATAGCTTGGGCAGCACAAGCAGATTGAAGATATGTTACGTAAATTTTTGAAGTAAGAGAGGTGATATTATCCACCAAGGCAGAGAATATTTGTTATGAAACGTAGGATCGCATTCCACTGTGAGTGTCAATAAAGCCTAAAGTTTTCTTCTACTTCATCGGCGCAGAAGCTCTTTGGCTAAGACTGTCTGTCTATTGGCAGATTTCGGGACATATATTCTTTTTACGGGATAGGATTGTCATCCCTACGCCTAATAGTCATATTAGACAGGGAATTATCGTTTAAAGAGGATTCCGAACCACTACCATCCCACTTATAGACAACAACATCTAGACCAAGTCCAAGAACCCGTGTGATATCATTGCAGCAGGGAAAGGGTGAGGCTTTTGTTGAGAGGGAGCACCCGTAGGTAGAAGTATGACTTTACTCCGTTACATTGAGAAAGAAAGGCAGTGCCTTCCGGTAGACTTTTAGGGGGAACTACCCCGCATTTGCGTATGGTAGGGAAGAAAACCAGGAAAACTCTCACCAGTTAGATCGACTAACGAGGCAAGAGATTTAACATCACAAACACCACCGATTTTCCTACCTTTTGAAACAGTGTTTACAATAAACCCAAACAGTGTCAACAACGCCCTAATGCTCACCAATGGCGCGCGTTGCCACTGGGCCAATAGTCGGAAAAACACTTCTTCACAGTATGAATGAAAAAGAAGTTTGTTAGGAGAAATCTTAAGATTTAAAGTTAAAAAATAATAATAAAAACTACTAAAAACATAATTAAATACATGAAAATAAGATAAAAATTCGTGAATAAATTAAACACAATAATACTATAAAAAAGAGATCAAAAATTAAAAGCTACATACAATGGAAGGTTAAGCAAGTGGAATGTATACAGATAGCCAACAGCTGCAGATGAAAGAATTTGCGATGTTGGGGAAACGTTCCACTGACAATAAGATTAGGAAGAATATGATGAGGTTGGCATATAGGAAAAGGTTCGAATAACGGCTGTACTCTATTGATTGACTTCGACAGTTTTGTACAATGGAATTTCTCTTTTGGTTGTTTAAATCCTAGATTTCCTGGAATTATTGATCAGAAGAGATTTAATTTTCAATCTTTACAGGAATTTCCGGATGCGATGGTGGATGATTCTCAGAAGATTGTTGTGAATAACTTGTACTTTACTTCGTTCGTTTTATTCGTCGGTTAAGGCTGCTAAACCCCAGACGAAGATTGCATAAGTCACAGTCAGTCTGTCTGCGTTAGTTTTGTTCAATTGAATTTCTCTTTGGTTCTTTGAATTCTAGAGTTCCTGGAATTATTGATGACTAGTGCTCCGAATTTTCAGTATTTAGATGAATTTCCTGACATACTAGGGATGCTTTTGTGATGATTCTCAAAAAAATTATTTTGAATAAATTTCACTTTTATTTTGATCGTTTTATACGTCGGTTAAGGCTGCTAACTCCTATACGAAGATTGCATAAGTTAAGGCTCGTTCCCACAGAGGCGAAAGACGTGAAGATTCAAGAGGCAAGCGACAAACTTTTCGACTCCTTCACAGCGAAACGTCAGAAATGGAATTACGCCTAGTGAAGTTTCGCTTCGAGTTGAAAGTTGGGCAACTCCAAGCGGCGGACTGCAAACCGATTTCAGGCGACCGCGGTGAGGCTAGTGATTGGTCAAATTTTTTCGCTTGCATCTTCCCGCCTTGGTGGGCACGAGCCTTTATAATTGGTATGAGTATTTGTATGAAGAGTAGTAACTTGTTGCAACAGGTGTTCAGACTTGAAGATGTAACACCTTTAAAGGACTACGTTAGCTTTGACTGACTTTCTACAAAAAACATTAGTTTTGACGGACTTTCTACAGAAAACGTTAGCTTTGACGGACTTTCTACAGAATCTTGATAAGCCGATGAGCTACTACTTTCGATGCTGCTTCTTTTCATGGGAAATTTACATGCTTCATGGTGAGGTCTGGAGATGTGCTACTTCTTTGGGACATAAGAAATAATTTAATATATGACGACTTGAACTTGTTGGGCTACTCTATTTTGACATTCAGAATAAATGGGAATCCCATATTGTTGTTGCCTATGGCTTTATTGGAACTCAATCCATACAAATTTTGCCTACTTACCGTAGAAACAAAAAAGAACATATAAACAAATCAAAATTGCAAAAGGAAAAGGCCAGACCTTCTTAACAAAAAACGACCAAAAGCCCTTAAAAACAAATTAAATGTTCTAAAGATAAAGATTTAAAAGGCTAGAAACACCCTAATAAAAGTCCGAGTGATCAGGCCATGTTTTCTCTGCCCATCCAGTAAAGAGTGCACAAGTCAGCAATACAAGAGTACATAAATCACCAATCAAAAATCACCGATCAATCTATCTCACCAATCATACAAATCACCAATATTTTTTTCTGTGATATTTGCCTCTGGGTTTACCAGAACATCAACATCCCTCTCCACACAAATATTTTTAATTTCTTGAAATTTAGCGCCAGACGGCCACCACTGTAGTAATATATTCAACTTAAAGTTAGAGTTTTCTGGGGAAAATAGCCATAGCAGCATTTAGCCCCACCTCCCACCCTCCAGGAGACATGTGTGACATATAGTTGTCACGGACACGAGTACCATTGCCTCCCTGGGAATCCTATGTTAAATTTTAAATATTGTTCGCTTTGATAGATACTACCACATTCTTATTTTGCCAAAGTCTTTTACGAACACCCTGTATATTGCGTATAGTTTACGAATTTAATTTACTGCAAGTTCAGAGAGTACTTAAAACAAACATGAAAGTGCACAACAATTGCACAGTGAGCCCGCAATGGAACTCGACTCGTAGCCCAGTGGCAACGTACGCAGGTAGCGTGCAAGTAGGTTTGAATGGCTGGAGGTATTGTTGCAGTCCCAGCTTTCAGAAATGAAGAGACTCAATGGCGATTATAACAGCATGTATAAAAAACGTCTGGTATCGATTATGAACCTGCCTGGTGGAAAATTTCAGGTTTTTTTTCCTATATGTAAATGAGGGCAAAATCAACCCCTGAAGGCGTTGTCCTCCGCTCATCACCCGTCGATGGACTGTTTGTGGGATGCATAAGTGGTACATGAGACCGATCGAAGTTCAACAAAGAAGAAGACTCCGCACTAAAATCGAAATATTTAAAATTGATACTTGAATTCTTCAAAATATATGTAATGCATATGCTGCCAAGTTGTTGATGTTTATTTTGATGCAGTGTTTATATTCTGTTTGATTCGATTGAAACAGTTATTCTCATTCGTAAGTATTTTAATCACACTAGATTCTTGTTTATCTGAAATTCAAGAGTATGTCTTCTTCATCAAAGGTGCAATTTATCCAATCATAATGAATTAATCTAAAGAATATAGATTTATCTTCTTCATTGGTGCAACAGCCCCATTGAGGGCCAAGGCATCTGCTTACTGATAGATTCCGATACATGAGATGTTTTCTTTTTTACGAGATAGGGTTGTCAGCCCTACGCCCAACTCTCTACAGTCATATTAGACCAGGACCTACTGTTTAAAGTGTATTTCAAGGGTATGTCTAATAATCTCTTAATATTTAGATAACAACGTGAACAAATTATCAGTATAACTGCACAAACAATTAACTGTCATTATAAATAATAATATAAATACTTACTGATGGTTGCAAAATATAAAGTATGCCAAATGATGGAATAAAAAGTATGTTAAAAAATATTTTGTGGATATTAGTTAACATGGCCAGTTTAAAGCAAGTTTTTATACAGAAAAGGGGTGTCGGCTAACAGTGATAGATAAGGCGAAAATATGCTGTTAGAATCGAAAGTCTACACCTTTCTTTATTTTTATGTTATCAATGTTTGAGATCTCATGATAGATCTACATATATTATGCTCGAAAGTGTTAGCCTAAGATGTAACTGTTATCAAGTGCGCAGTACTTGTATTCCTTGGTAAGGAAAATTCCAAAAATAAACTGGGAAATCTGAACTTCACGCGAAAAGAATTTCTAAAGAGAATGCTTGCAATGCATTAAGCAATAGTGCAATGAAACAATTATATAACAATGATGATCAACGTAATAATTTTAAATAAGTACAAAGCAAATAAACTAGCATTCAATTTTAGCTGTAAATTAAAAAAAAACAAACAATAAATCGCCTACATTAGCAACTTTTTTTTTTTGTTAATAAGTGTACAGTATGAATTCAAAAATATAAAGGAAGAATGAAAAAAAAAAAAAAATTCAAAAATTTTTATTATAAGAAATATAATTCGACATACTTAAATTATAAATGCAAAACAAACAACGGCAAATAAAAACATTCGAATCAGTATGACACCAGATCAAATATAGTATGTAAATGTATAATCAGTATGCAAATAATTTAATGATCAGTATGCAAATCTTCTACACATTGTTATAATATGGTTTGGTTTGTCGCCCCACCGGTCATCTTGTGCACACGAGGGCTAAACAGACCGGAACCTACAGTTTAAAGAGGAATTCCGAACCACTCACAAACATCCATGCCATCGTCACGATTCAAACCTGAAACCTGTGATATAAGGCTTCCTGTGAATAATGGCCAGGTAAGTAACTATACCATCTGAGGCCAGTGGCAAATGTTTTGAATGGGGTCTCCTCAATAAAAGTATCATTATTGCTTTTTCTTTTTAATAAACTACTACGCAAAGGAACTTACCAGGTACTACCTACTATTTTCGATCACAAACTGTTTCACTTGATCATTTAATACTTTAAAATGACCCTTATCAGTAATGTCTGACGGAGATGTAATTTTTTCCAAATCAATTTCAGTCATTTCACTTTAGTTTTGATTACATGCATCGCCTAGTACAGGACTGTGATGACTCTGGATCAGTATTGTGAGGGACTGCAATACTATCACTTTCGGTTCGGCTAATTTCTTCAATTCTGCAACAATAGTCGTTTTTTTTTTTTATTCTTGTATTGACTTATTTTCGATAACTTCTTTTTTTTTTCAAACTCCATCTTTCTTTTTTTTTGTTTTTCATTCTCACAAAGATATTTTTTATTACTAGACATGTTATGATCTAATTTCCAGAAACAATTAACTTTACGAATGATCGCGAATCCGTTGAAACAAAAAGTAAGATAATAGTGACGCATGGAGAATCCGCGAAACAAGGGACTTCCCCGCTTTCTGGAAGTCTCCTGGACTTGCCGGCGAGAATTCCCACTTTCAATTTTGTATGTACCTATTCAAGAATCAGTGGAATTCCAAATTAAGAATTTAAAAATGCCATGGTAAAATTTAAAGTGGCACATGGGTGCGGGAGTTCCCCCTTTTTGTTTTGTAAGTACCTATTTACGAACCAGAAATCGGGGTAGTTCCTAGCATCAGAATTACTCTTGCTTTACTGTTTCTATTACTATTACTATCAGACGAGATATATTTTTCATACAAATGAATACGTTCAAGATCTTGATGCACATTTTTAAGAAATTTATCACTTTAGTAACTTAAATTTATTTAGGGCCTGAATGGCTGAGTGGCTAGCGCTCGGTACCACAGGTTTTCGAGTTCGAGTCCCGGCGGTGCCATGGATGTTTGTAGTGGTTCGGAATCCACTTTAAACCGTAGGTCCCGGTCCTAATAGGATCGTAGAGCCTTGCGGGGGTATTGTTACTCCGCGTCCGTGGCTTATCTTCAAGTGACACGCGCCCCTGGGTAATGTAAAGTGAGTAACGTCTGTGCAGCGCTTGCCTTAAGGCATCCAAGACCAAGCTGTCTAAGTGTTTGCCGGCTGCATTAGAAAGAAAGAAAAAAAACTTAAATTTATTAAATACAGAATTAATAAATTTTGTAATAATATATTTTTAAAAATTATGTAATATAATTTTTTTAATAATTTTGTAATGAACGTTTATTTTCAAATAACAAAAATCAGGACTTTCCCGTGCTCATAGCCACAATTCTTGAGGAGGGGGCCCTTGGAATTTGCACTTCTTGCCAACCTTTTGTTACGCCACTGATTGGAAGTATAATTAGAATAACATGTTCTTAAACAGTTATCTAACGGCCTGAGGGCCAATTGGCTGACGCTATGGCCTTTGGTACTACAGGCTTCAGGTTTGAATCCTGGAGGTGGCATGGATGTTTGTGAGTGGTTTGGAATTCACGTTATAGGACTCAGTTTAATTAGCCTAAAGTGTGCACAAAATGACCATAGAGCGATAAATCAAACTAAACAGTTATCTAAATCTGCCAATTATAACAGATGTATTATCAGAAGACACATGAAATAGATAAACAAAAAGTGTTACGACAGATTCAGATTTTGTTAACATCTGCAAATCGGAAAAGAAAACTCTCCTGAAAGATTCATCACATTTTTTAAATCTATATGATGTAGCATTAAATGTTATATTAATCCAATTTTCAATAATATGTTTCACATTTAGAATATTTTCTTTCTCTAATACAGCTGGAAAACACTTAGACAGTTGTCTTGTATGCCTTAAGGCAAGCGCTGCACAGATGTTACTCACTTAGCACTATCCAAGAGATGCGTGTAGCTTGAAGATAAGCTACGGACGCGGAGTAACAATGCCTCCGCAACGCTCTACGATCATTTTAGGCCGGCACCTACAGTTTAAAGTGGATTCCGAACCACTGCAAACATCCATGGCACCACCGGGACACGAACCCGAAACCTGTGGTACGGAGCGCCAGCCACTAGGCCATCAACCCCCGCCCCCATTCGGTATATGCGCTAACGAATTTTTTTTATTAAATAGTTTGGTTTGGTTTGTCGCTCTACGGTCATCTTGTGCACACGAGGGCTAAACAAACAGGGACCTGCAGTTTAAAGTGGATTCCGAACCACTCACAAACATCCATTCCACCGTCAGGATTCGAACCTGAAGACTGTGATACCATTTTTATCAAATGGGATTTCAGTAAATCTAATTTAATTTTTAAACGCATCTAATTCATTAATTATATCAGCAATATGCTAATTATTTTCTTTTTTTATATTTAATTCATTTAACTTAGCCGAAGCATCGGTTAGAAATTCCAAATCTATCAGCCTAATCACAGTTTTCAAGTTGTTCGTAATAGTCGCCCTTTGATGTAAAGTTCTTTTATTTGTGGTAAGATTAATAAATTTTTAAATGTTTTACACCTGCTCAGTCATCTGGCATGTGAATGTAAAAGATCTTTACACTCGCTACTTTCCCCTCTTAAAATAATTAAAATAATATTCTTTGCATTTATCGTGAATTTTTATTACGAGTGACATTAAAACCAATAGTTATTGCGCATAATGCTTCCTAATGTGTAAGACAATGGTAGGATACAAAGTTAGGAAATCAAAAACCTTATCTCCATAAATGAAAAGCGGCCTGATGACCAATTGGCTAGCGTGCCACAGGCTTCAGGTACGAATCTTGGCTGTGGTATGGATGTTTGTGAGTGGTTCGGAATCCACGTTAAACTGTAGGCCCCTGTCTAATTAGCTTAAAGTGTGCACAAAATGACAGTAGAGTGACAAACCAAATAGAGTCATAAAGCAATAAATCCACAGTTCTTACCAGTCATCGAATGTGCACCATGTATAGTTATTAACCTCTGCAATGGTAATTTATTAGTCATTGCAAAGATTTTTAAATACGGCAAAATATATCTTCACTTCAAGTACGCCCTTTTAGTGGACGGATTTTAAGTTTTGGTTTGATGTGTCGCTCTACGGGCTTTTTTTGCACACTTTTGGTTAATTAGATTGGGACTTACTGGGATTCCGAACCACTAACAAACATCAATGGCACCGCCAGGATTCAAATCTGAAGCCTGGTTCTAAAAGGCCAAAGCGCTAGCCAATTGGCCATCTTCGCCTCAAGTACGCCCCTTTAGTGGAAAGATTTGGTTTGGTTTGTCATTCTACTATCATTTTTTGCACACTTTGGGCTAATTAGACCGGGACCTACAGTTTAATGTGGATTCCAAACCACTAAGACGCCGGGATTCAAACCTGAAACCTGTGGTATCAAAGGCCAGAGAGTTAGCCAAATAGTCATCGAATGTGCGCCATATGTAGTAACGGAAGTTAACTTTTGCAGTGGTAATTTATTAGCCGTAGAAAAACTTTTATAGGCGGAAAATATATTTTTAGTGGAAAGATTTGGTTTGGTTTGTCACTCTACAGTCATTTTTGCACACTTTTGGCTAATAAGATCGAATTAGGCACTTTTGTCTAATGGAACTATTTTGGCAACAGTTTAACGTGAATTTCGAATCACTAACAAAAGTCCATGCCATCGCCAAGATTCGAACCTAAAGAATCCTGTGGTACCAAAGGCCAGAGCGCTAACCAACTGGCCATCAGGTCGCAGATTTTAAGAAATTCTTCTTTTGCAGAAAAATCATCGAATACTATTTTCACGCAAACTGCTAACTCAGCTGTGTCTACAACGTCTGTTGATTCATCCAAATGTAGCGAAAAGAAAATACATTTTTTTCCTTATCATTTGATGATTGTGTTTTTAAATCATTTAAAATTGCTTCATTTCTTCTGGCTACAGTTCTAGTCGACAATTATAAAAGGTCTATAGCCGAAAGTATTTCTGATTAATTTTTAAATCTTTCAAATAACCAATCAAAAGCTTCTAAATGGCATCTTTTTTTAATTCATATCGTACTATATGTTTTTTTTTCCTTCTTTTTAGCTAATAAATGGAAGATTTTAAATGATGCGGTTGTTGCAGCTTTAGATCTTTCCAGAAGGTTTAGCAAAAAAATACTTTGTTGTTTGGTAATAGCTGATTTTAAGAAAGATACCTTTTTACTTCTTATTTCAGGAGTGCACAGGATAATCAGCATCATAATTTGAACGAAAGGTTTTGAAATGTTTTTCAATGTTATTTTTCAGGAGGATCGACACATTATTATTGCACAAAAAGCAGATACATTTACATTTGAAATCAATTAAACAAAATTGTTCTTCCCAGTTATCATTAAAACAATAAATTATTTTTGTTTTACAATTATTCATGGCCGAGTGTCTGGCTCTCAGTACCAAGACTTCGGGTTCGAGTCCCGATCGTACTACGGATGCTTGTATTGGTTTGAAATCCACTTTAAACCGTAGGTTCCGATCTAATATGACTGTACCTCGTAGGGTTGACAAATCTACCCCTAAAAAGAAAAACAGGTTTTGGAATCTCACAAAAAAACATGTTTTGGTTTTGCACTCATGTTTTGGAATGTGCCAGTGGGCAGACGGCATTGGAGCACCATGGGACTGTTGTGCCAATGAAGAAGAAGAATTATTCAAGATAGTTATATATAAAAGCCGCTTAACCAGTAAGATGCATGTTTGGCAGCGAAAAGAGCGATTATCTTGCTTGATATAACTAACAAACTCCCTGGCACTACAGGCAGTGGTGGGCCAAGGCAGTTTGCCTACTGGCAGATTTCGAGACAGGAGAGGGTTTTTTTACAGGGTAGGGTTGTCAGCCGTATACCCAATGCTCTACAGTTATATTAGACAACGACTTATGGTTTTAAAGTAGATTCAGAACTACTAAAAACATCCCAAGCACTGCCGAAATCTGCGGCACACAGCGCTAGTAACCCGACCATCAGGATCCAGCTTGTTCGATATAGTCACTAATATTCAAAATACGAGAAGCTTATCTGTAGAACTATAACATACTACCAAATGTAACAGTAGAAAGGAAATTCCTACATGTTAAGTGGCAAGTGCGTCAGTATATAACCTTGACTGCTATTTGGTGATACTGCGCTTGATCGATTATATTATTTTGAAAATATGACTAATGGGCTAAGTATGTGTGTAATAAAGTGAGAGCGCATAAAAATCTCATCGAAACTCCACTACCCCCGCAAGCACCGTATTTCCAATCCCTGACCTAAATGACACTTCACCGATGAAAAGGAGTGTATATTCTTCTTCATAGGGCAAAAGCCCCATGTTGGGCCAAGACTGTCTGCTTACTGGCAGATTCCGAGACAGGTAATGTTTGCTTTTACGACGTAAGATTGTCTGCCCTACGTCCAACGCTCTACAGTCATATTACACCGGGATCTATGGGTTTAAAATGCATTCCGAATCACAATAAACACCCATAAAACTCTTGGGACTCTATCCTGTGGCACCGAGCGCTAGTCATGTATAATCGATAACTTGGAATTAAATATAATCAACCACTTCAATGTTTATTCTGCAACTTTTCATTTTATAATTCAAATGTATGGCATCTGAATTCAATATAAATGCATTTGATTCAAGTGCCATATTCAATAATTTAAAGAAGTTTAACTGATTTTATGGTCAGTCAGTCCTTCGTTTAGAGTTGACAGACTACATTGGGCTACTCGTGTGTTTCAAAAAGTTTTCAAAGCACTTTGCTGGAGGGATCCATTGTAAATAGATTAGAAACAAAAATAAATAGTTCTAAAGAAGATAAAAATGATAAAGATGAGTGAATGAAAGATGTGGGAGGCAGGAAGCAGCTGGCGAAGGATTTCTCGGTGCCAGATGTTTCAATGGCATTTAAATAATGGCAAGCTTAGGACACTAATATGATGTAGCCCAACTCAGCCTAAATATGCCTATCTCGAGATCAGCGTTAATTCGCATTATCCAGCGGGAAGGAAAGCGCAGGCTCTATTCTAATTATGTCGTGTGCTACTATCGAGGAAAAAAAAAGGTTAAACATAATGAAACGAGCTGTTAACATGTGGATTATTATTTGATTGGAGTTCTCCAATTTAATAAATTCTTTTCCTCTAGTCAGGTTTTGTTGGGGATTCGAACCACTACAAACATCCATGGCACAACCGGGACTCGAACCCGAAACCTGTGGCACCGAGCGCCAGAGCGCTAGACACTCGGCCATTCATGCCCTCAAAAAAAAAAAAAAGATAATAATAATAATAATAAATAAATAAAAAATTCTGATAACAAAGAGGGGAAAAAAAGAAAGAAAATTTGAAGGACGAATGCCATCTTGAAATTTGTTTAGTTCCGCGTTGCGTCTTTATTTCTCCTGTGAGAGTGTCTTTTTCTTTTTATTCTCTAACCTGATCAATTGAGCAGACTCGTCATAACCTTCTGTGCACAGCGGGCGCTATTCCCGAGCTCACATGGCCAAAAGCGTGCGTCAATGTTTACTGAAAGTTACGTGCTTCGATTACAATGAGACGCGGAGAAATTTTTCATAATCCAGCAGAATAATACATGGAGGCGACGGAATTCCACACTCACAACAGTTGTCTATGAAGGTGGAGGATAACAATAGCGGCATGATCAATCTGCACTTATTATTATTAATGCTACGGAATAATAATGCTATGCTCATATATCTATGCGCCGAGCTCTTAACAAATTCAGTGTCGCTTATTTTTTCTTTCCTGGTAGAAACTCATTTTTTATGCAATATTTTTTCATACTACATGTTACTAATAACCATTTTTTAAATATCTTCGTTTCCACTTATGAATGCCTCCAACAATAAATTTTGAGCCCTTTTGGCCAATTGATTACCATCCTGGCCTTTGGTACCACAGGCTTCAGGTTCGAATCTAGGTGGTGACATGGATGTTTGTTAGTGATTCGGAATTCACGTTAAACTGTAGGTCCCGATCTAATTAACCTAAAAGTGTGCACAAAATTATCGTAGAACGACAAACCAAAGCAATAATAAATTGATGGCCCCGTGTGGGTTAGAATATCCCCTCTGTAGCCCATGTATGTCGTAAAAGGCGACTAAAATGAGTATCCAGTGCCCGGGGGTATAAGTCAGACTTCTTCCTTTGAATGCTTCATGTCTTTGTGCTGCAAGGTCAAAGACAAAAAGAAACTTGTAACCGTGCTTCCTTCTAAGTACTGCAAGAGCGTCCCTTATGGTGTTCAGGAGAAATGGTCAGTAGGCTTCGAGACTCACCCAAGAGGAAGTACATGTCGCTGAGGAACGTTTAGTAATCTCTTAAAAATTTCAGTGCTATTTCTTTTTCTTTCCTAGTAGGAACTCATTTTGTATGCAATATTTCTTCATATTTTACTAATAATCAGTTTTTATCTTTGCAATTTTGCATATCTACAACAATAAATGGATGCCCCCCGGTGGTTCCGGGTTAGAACAGCCCCTGTAGGCGACTAAAATGGGTAACCAGTACTCGGTGGTATAACAGGGTGAGGTAAAGTCAGACTTCTTCCTTTGGATGCTCCACGTCTTTGTGCTGCAAGGTCAAAGACATAAAAGAAGCTTGTTACCGTGCTTCCTCCTAAGCCATTGCAAGAGCGCCCCTTGTGGCGTTCAGGAGAAATGTCAGTAAGCTTCGAGACTCTCTCACCCAAGAGGAAGTACACTCCGTTGAGAAACGTTTAGTACAGCTCAATCACTTCTGTTGAGAAACGTTTAGTTTGTAATCTCTCATTCCGAGAGGAAATATATTTAACTCAACCCTGCGTATAAGTTTGTCCACAGACTCTCACCCGGAGAGGAAATATATTTCGCACATCTAGCGCGTACCTGAGTATCTTTCGTGGAATCCTTCCATGAATCTTTATTATATATCTTTAAATGTGTTAAATATTTGTTGTTACTGGTACGTGTGTGCTGTTTGTGCTCATGTGAAAATAAAGTTGTGAGTTCTGAAACCTGTATCTCAATATCTCAATCCAATCACACCCAGTTGCAATCCAGCTGCACAACCTACAACATTACAAACTGCATTTTTTACTCTTTATCATGACTCGTCGGTTTTCTCACGGATTCATGTACTTAGTCTAGATGTGGCTGTCGGCCAAGTGGGATAAGAAACAACAACATAAATTGATGGGAGGAAAAAGTAATATCTTCCGATGGGACTTTTAGGAGTAATTGCACAGCATTTGAGTGTCTCCTGGAAGAAAATCTTCAACAAAATCTCTTCATTTCTGAAAGTAATGACTGCATTAAATACCATCAACAGATTCAATCCTTCGTCCTGTGTTTTACTACTGGTACAAGAACCAGCATTGTTGATTTATTCCAATTTTTATTCTATATCTACATAATATTTTCTTTTAAAATGTGAAGTATTCGTACAAATTTAGAATTAAATAAAAGAGAAAAATATATATTTTTTATTTATTTAAGCCCATACAACAAAATAGAATGAATTACCATGAATGTTCCTTTTTTATTTATTTGTATAAAGACAGACTATAATGACTATAATACAAATAAATTGCTCACTAGTCAGAGTGCAAGATTACAAGTGTTCTAGAGTGACGTAACAGTTACTACTTTGATAAACGAGTAGACAAGGTGGAGAGTCTGACAAAGTGTGTCTCAACAATCGAATGTCTGGTTAGTATTTGCTGGGTTTTCTCTCAATACTAAACACCTATTCGGGTGTTCTGGAAAGATATTCATTCCTCACACACATCCAATTACGTTGAAATACCAAAATGAGGTCCCTTACCATAAAGATGAAGATTTTTCCAATTCTTGAAGCTATTATTTTCTCCCCTTTGCCTTAAGTAGGTATGTTTGTTGGAACTTTATGTCATCGTCACATACTTAGTGAGAATTTTCTTCTTAACTGATGCGTAATAATAATCAGTTAAGGGAGAGATTATTCGATTCATTTAATTGATTCATATCGTTCGAAATTTTTTTTATACAATTCGCATCAAATAAAAATTTTTCATATAGTGCTGCCATCTGTTAGAGAAATTAATAAGATGAAATAATTTGTTGGGGAGTAGATATTTTATTATATTCTTAAAAGATAATTTTTAAACACTTTTCTCAAAACATATTGAATATATTTCTAGATATATATGTATATTAAAAAATATATTATTATAAATATATTTACTAAAATTAAATTAATTTAAAAATTATATTTTAGTTCTCTTTTTAAATTTAATGTATATCTAATGAATAAATTAATTTCGCATCGAATGCATGCTTCCAGTACTATTCGAACTAATGCGGTTTGATAACGAATTATATAACTAACCTGAATATCGGTTACTATCGTATCACATATGATTTTTTTACTGTAAATTACTGGACATGAATCATTTTAAATTGAATTATATATATCATACGTACTGACTTAATGATTCGTTTTTATTTATGCGGATCGTACAGACTGGACTCGTCGGTCAATTATTTCTGTGACTTTATCGAGATTCATCGCTTTTCTTTTTAACCCATATTAAAAATCATATGGATGGGCTATACTTGGAATACATGAATGTAACAATACTAATGAAAAATTGTGCGCATTTAAATTAAGAGTGTTAAATAATTAATTTCCTAATAAGAAATCAAAATTATATTCTATATATATATGTGTGTGTGTGTGTGTGTAAATTTATCTTGGGCAGCATAGATTTTTTTATATACAGGTGGTTATCAAAATAATGGAAACACCTGTGAATAAAAGTGGCATTTAAGAATGCTCTTCGTAAGCATCAGAATTTTATCTCAGCTACCAGTTTTTTTTAATACAATAAGTATATTTTATGGTAGTATGAGGTAGCTTTTAGTGAAGTTCTTTTTGTCTTGAATTTTTATCAAAAGGGTAAAATATCAGGTCTCACAGACTTTTGACCAAATTGTAGACCAATCAAACTTAGAGGCCAAATTGTAGGAGCCCGACTAACTGGAGCAACTGTGACCGAAACATCCCAGCTTTTAGGCTTTTCTAGAGGTACGGCATCTAAAATCATGGCAGAATATATACAACGCGGCAAGACAAGCTCGGCAAAGCAAAATAGTGGACGGAAAGAGAAGTTGAGTGAAAGAGACCGATGGTTATTGAAGCGGATTGTAATGTCTAGAAAGAAAACAACTACAACCAAAGGGACCGAAATGCTCAATCATTATTTGGATTATCCAGTGTCAATAATTAAAATTACGGGAATCTTCATAAACAGGACATTTACGGCAGAACAGCAATTCTTAAGCCACTTGTCACATCTGCTAATGCCAAACGTCTTCTACAATGATGCCACAACCACAAAACCTGGTCGATTGATACGTGAAAAGCAGTTATATAATCAGACGAATCATCTTCCCCACTTCTCCCCACAACAGGACGGGTATACGTTTGGAGGACGCCTGCACAAGCGTATGATCGTGATTGTTTCCTTCCTACTGTCGAGAATGGAGGTGGATCTGCCATGGTATGGGCAGCCATGTCGTGGTTTTCTGCCATTCGTAACCTTGAAACGAAGTATCACTAGGGAAAAATTTTAGCTGACCAGGTTCATCCTATGTGGCAAACTTTGTTTCCTGCAGAACATGGAATTTTCCAGGAATATAATACTCCTATTCATGCAGTGGTTCCTTTCCAATCATGGTTTGAGGAACACGCGGATAAAGTGAAAGATCTACCTCGGCAGCACAGGCTTCCTACCTCAATATTATCGCACCGTTGTATTCTATTTTAAAGCAATCAATCTGGAATTAATATCCTCCACCGGCATCTTTCCCAGTACTTTCACACTATCTCCATGAAGAATTGTTCAATATTCCTCTAAACATTATTCAGCACTTGTATGATTCGATTCCCAGGCTAATCCAAGCTGTATTACATGGCAAAAGCTGTCATACACCATATTAGTAAATGATTCGTTATAACTCTAGGATGTTTCCATTATTTTGATAAACACCTGTATATAGATATATGTATATCAATAAATTATTACTCTTAGAAATTCCCAATTTAATTTTTCTGTTTTTGCTTTGGCTGCTATAAAGTCATAATTCAAGACTAAATATTTCTGAATACCTTACGTCTTACTGGCATTACCTCTCAAAAGTAACAATTGAATAGATGACATTAACATTCAAATATTTGAATTATAGTTGCAGATAATGCTGGTTAATTGAAAGTAATAACATCGATTTTTTTAAAATCTAATATTCTTAATACTTTTTACTTAGTGTAAAAAAAAATTCTATTGTTAAAATAAACTGAACAAAATTAGTGAGATATTTTCAATGCTATTTAGTTAAATAATGAAAAATGCCAGATACTTATAAGAGCAATTACTTTTTATTAAAAGGTCAAGGTGATTGGGATAAAAACTTTAAAGAACCACTTCTATTCCTTATAAATGGAAAATGTATGAAATTATGAAAAATAAATCAGTGCTCAAAAATTGTTGTGCAAACTATCTGATGATTAACTACATATTACATAATACTACGCATGACTACACATTACACATTACTACAACAGACTAATTAATCATTTTGATTTTTAAAAAAATGGTTTTAATTTTTATAAACACTCTAAAGGTTTGCTATTCTTGATATCATGTTTCACGAATTCAATTTGAAATTGAAAAAAAAAAAATAATAATAAATAAATATTCTTAACAAAATTTGAAACACAGAAATTTCTTTCTATGTAGTCACATATTATATCATTAAATTATTTGAATTAAGATAATATTCCGGGGTGAGGAGAAGAAATCAATGTGATTCCATTTACAGCCTGAAGTTCTAGTTATTAAATTCTATTAACAAATGTCAAATAATTAATATAGCTTTTATTTCTCCCTAAAAAAAGAAAAGACTCAATTTACAATTTTTTTTTAATATATGGGTTGAAATAAATATGAATCATTTTTAAATTTCAGATATTCAATTATACAAACAAAAAAAAATCATAACATGCAATCGTTAGATGGAGTGAAAAAAAATATATATATATGTAACCTGTATTATTTATAACTTTTAAAAATAATTTCAATGAATTATGCATTAGCAAATAATACTTTTTTTTTTCTGCTTCTTAAAATAGAAATTTGTTTGGATTTGAAAAAAAAATAATATATATTGTAGAGTAGGAATGCACAGAAGTATTATTTTGTGCATCAATATGCAGATGTTCACACATTTTTGGAACGATTTGAAAGCATATATGTCATCAATACATCTAATATAACATCATCATCATATTTGGCTCAACAGTCCAGGTTGGGCCAAGACCTTCTGCTGAAGTTCCCTCCAGGACAGTTTATATTTCACCTTAGTCTGCCAATTTTTCACCCCTATCACTTTAAAATCTGATTCAATTGAATCAAGCCACCGTAGTTTTGATCTTTTTGATCTTCTTTTACGGCTAGCAAAGGGCTTAACAACAAAAACCTTCCCTACAGGATTTTTAAATCCCTTCTAACAACATTATACGACTAAATTCGTTCTTTTAACTTTAATGCTTTTAATTATATCAGGCTTTTAAAGATTCCGTAAATATCAAAATTAAAACGTCTTCCCAAAGATAATTTTTTTTTAAACACCACCAGGATACTTCTGAGAATCTTTCTTTCAAAAAACTGCTTATATATATATATATATATATATATATTGAAGACCAGGTTTCTGAACCACACATTAGGATGAGCCTAATAAAAGAGCTTTATATTTGGTTTGTTATTCTACGGACAATTTTTGGGCATTTTAGGCAAATTAGACCCGACCAGCAGTTTAACGTAGATTCCGAACCACTCACAAACATCCATGCCACCGCCAGGATTCGAATCTGAAAAGCCTGTGATTCCAAAATGCCAGTGCTTTAGTCAGTCCCCATCAAGCGCAAAGTTTCATAAATAAGAAACTTCGTTTTCCTAGAGAAAGAAAACAACATTTCAATAAAGGACCAAATCCAATGAACGTTTTGTTGGCCGGTTATATACGGTTTTGGATTCAGAAATAATGTCGGGTTTTTATTTTATTTATTGCAAGAGATACAAGCTAATTAAAACATGGTACATTCAAACTCATGAAGGCCAATCTTTAAATGAATAAATAAATTACTTGATGGTGTTTTTAGCACAGGCTTACTTGGTTGTAGAGTCATTACATATATATATAAAAACAAAGATACTTTTACTTCACAATATGTTCAGTCTAATAGCCTTTTTTGTTGAACAATCATATTATTTCTTGATTTTCAAGTTAAAAGAGCGTTTCTTAATATATCAAGGTCGATTTGTTTCACTCTTCCACCACAATCTTCTGAAGTTCATCCAATGTTTTGAGATGCTATCTATAAAGAGCTTGTTTTGAAAGTCCAAATGCACAGTAATCCATAGGAGGCACATTGAGAGATTTGTGTGGGATACATTTACACTCATGTCCATAAATTAAGGATAATGAAGTTCAGGCAAAGAAAGAGACTGAAGCAAAACAAATTTGACTTATTTGTAAAGTCTATTTATTAAACAAAAGGTAAAGAGCAAAAAAAGATGCTATATGTTTGACATAATTAATAAAAATTGCGATTTTTACTCCTGGAGCAAATTTCAAAAGAACCTATTTACAAAAAAAAGTATAACATGGTTAGTATGATGGTTAATATGGAGTATGTCTCCCGGACGATGCAATACAGGCCTTACAACACCTAGGCATGCTGAGTATCAAATTATCAATCAGATCTTGGGGAATATTACACCACTCATCAAACAATGCCCACCGAAGTCCGGTTGACAGGTGGGACAATTCGTCGGCCAAGCATATCCCACACATGCTCTATTGGATTCAAGTCCGGTGAGTATGCTGGCCAATCAAACGGGTGATATACTCAATTTAAGGCATTCGTCTACAATGTTTGCTTGGTGAGGACGGGCGTTGTCATCCATAAACAGAAATTCAGCATCCATGGCCCCCGAAACAAACGTACATGTTGTTCCAGAATGACATCCCGATAGATGTGGCCTGTCATCGTTACACTCTGAACATGCAGGTCAGATCGGAACCAAGAATAATTCCTCTCAAACGAGCCATCCTGCTCGGGGGCGGTAACGGTGTCGTTCAATGGTGTTCTCTTGGTGGTAACGGGTACCTGGCGCTCTCCATATGAAAGTCCGGCGAGAATCAGACTGCAAACTAAACCTGGACTCGTCGGAAAACATCACACAAGACCACTGTTGCGGTGTGCGCATTGCGTGCTCTCTACTCAGGTTAATCGCAAGCGACAGTGAGTTGCGGTAAGTGGAACACATCTGACAGGCCTACGAGCATATAGACCAATGTGCCCTAAGCGTCTGTACACGGTCTGCCTTGAAACTGTCGTACCGGTAGCTGAAGAGAGCTGACGAGACAGGTCTGATGCTGTGCTCCGTCTGTTGCTTTTGGCAGTAACTGCTAAATACCGGTCCTCATTCGGCGTTGTAACTCGGGGGCGACCTGTGCTGAAACATCTACTCACATTACCATCATCTTGGAATCGTTTCCAAAGCCTGGAGATGATACTCTGGGCGATTCAAGTTCCTGGGATACTTCCAGCTGGGTACGTCCACATTCCAGTCGTCCGATAATTCTACCACGTAAAAAATCATCCAAATGCTTCCTTTGGGCCATATCTATGCGGTTATTGCACTGAAAGGCTTTTAAAGCGCTTGTGAACAATTTTACTTCTTTGCCACCATTCCTAATATACCCCTCTCTTACGCTCTCGTCATTGTGACGTACTATCCGCGCCATCTGGTGGATTCCTGTAATTTGCATATTCTTCTTCAAGATGTGTGTGATAATTCTACAGGTGAAATTTTTATTTTAGAGTTCAATTTCTGTGTGATTCTGAATTATCCTTAATTTATGGACATGAGTGTAAATAAAAATAGTCTCAATTTCCGGTTCCCTTTCTCATTTTTATATTTAGTGGTTTTCAGCGTCTGTCTGAATGGTGATGGAGCGTCGGTGAATATTATTCAGCTTTTGTGTTGCCTGAGTGCCCTACATAATAATATATTTTTCAGTGGGTTCCGTCACATGTTAATGTTTACGGCAACGATATTGCAGGTGAGCTGGCCAAGGAGGGCAGCCTTGAAAGTTCTACTGATGGTAGCTGATTTTCTTTCTCGGAATATGCCTTTAGAGGCAAATTAGATATCAACTCTTCTTGGAGGAAGGTCCCTGTACATGAGTGGTATGACTGTAACCATCCTAGTGCTGCTTTAATTGAGGCTGGTAGTTGATCAGAACAGATGGCTATTGATAAGCTCCGCCGTGGTTGTGCTCTACGTTCTGTGTCAGACCTTAGAGTTTATCCCCGTTGCCCGAAATGTAGCTTGACTCAAGCCACTCTTGTTTGTATCTTGACTTCCATTGGTTGCCAGAAGAGCAAGTTGTGATAAAACCCTGGAGTAGCTTTTCATTGTTTGAGAACACGCTGGTTCATGGACTTGGTCTAAGATGTTGCTGTCTACCAAGTGGGATAAGAAACAATAACAATAACAGCAGATTTAGAGATCTGATGGAACTTGACAATAGAAAAGTACTTAGGTAAAGTGACGGAGTTTCTTCTTTGAAAACAGGTTAAAATGTATTTCTGATAGTAATCAGAGTTAATTTTAACTTTTTTTTTTTTTTTTTTTCACTTTTATTATTTTAAGTCTTCCATTATAAAAGATTCCAGTAATAATCGTTAAATCTCGAGCAAAACTTTAGTTGTTATTGTATGTCGTTCGTTTTATCTGAATAAATATTTTATGTCTCTTTCAAAAGTAAATAGTTTTCTATTGCATTTAAATAAATATATCCAAGTCTTATCAATTGTAACTACATTTTTCACATGGAAAATAATTTCCACATGATAATCTGAGCATAATCTTACGCTGAGAAACATTTTTGGCAATAGTCGGTGAACGTCATGTTTTTTTATTTTTTATTTTGTTGTTTTATTTATTTAATTTGCTTTAAGTCAAAAAATTATAATTTTGTTTAAAGTTTCTATAGAGATGTTTAAAGATTTTGTGATTGTTCTTTATAATATTGGATTTTTAAAACAAAACATGAGAGGCAACTTCAGATGTAATAAGAATTATACGTACAAAAAAAAAAAAAAAAAAAAAAAAAAAAAAAAAAAAAAAATTATAACTTTTGTAATTATCATTAGATATTCACATAAGTGGAATTGGGTTCGAAGGAACTAAATTATTGTGCAGTGCAGATGATTAACAAAAATTAATTAACATGGTGTAAAATTAATTAACATGGGCTAACTTGAAACTTTTCCATTACGGAATTTGAGATTTTTAATGTAATTGACTCAGCATGATGAAATCGGTGTATGATAATTTTTGTAAGAGATCTGATTAAAAAGGTTTGGAGATATAGGAGAACAAAAATTGAATTTCATAACGTTAGATAAAACATATCTATATATACATATATATTATTTTTTTTGCAGTAGTATTTTTCTTTTTAGCCGTAATTAAAAATGTAATTTTAGTCAAATTTTTGGAATATTTTTAAACTCATTAAATAAACAGCTGCAATAAACATAAGAAGACATTTTATTTGTCTGAAAGTTGTGTTGAAAAGAAACAAGGATTATTTCAGGATATAATTCCAACAAATTAAAAAAAAAAAAGTCGATATCTTTATATATATATATATATATATATATATATATAACAGGTGGGCTGAAAGTTCGCAGGCTAACACATAGATGACGCTACTAGTATTAATCCCATAAGAGTTTTAGTTAGCCCCAACCTTCAAAAGACACATTTATAAATTTCACAGCTGTTGCACTATTAGTATATGAGTTGTAGCATTTTTAGTGTTCATCACGTGCAGTCCACTCGGCTGACTGTCGATTGGACTCCGGTGTGAAATGATAGAGCCATGTTTCCTCCATTGTCACATATCGACGCAAAAAATTCGGGTTTATTACGATTGAACCGCTCAAAATTGCTTAGAATCATCAATTCGTTGTTGTTTTGGGTCGATTGTGAGTTCGCGCGGCACCCACTTTGAACAGAGCTTTCGCATATCAAATATTCATTCACGATATGTCCAACACGTTCCTTTGATATCTTTAGGATCTCAACTATCTCAATCAACTTAACTTTACGGTTATCAGAAATTAGTTTTTGGACTGTTTTGATGTTTTCGTCGGTAACAGCCTCTTTTAGGGCGTCCACTGCGTGCATCGTCCTCGGTGCTCATTTCGCCTCGTTTAAATTTAGCAAAACCACTTCTCTACGGTTGATGTTCCTGGTGCAAAGTCCGAATGATGTTTATCAAGCCAAGCCTTGGCTTCAATAGTATTTTTCGCCAAAAGCAATGCTTTATTAACACACGAAATTCCTTTTTATCCATTTTCAAACTAACAAAAGTAGCTTTCACTAAAAATGCTATAACTCACATACTAGTAGTGTAACAGCTGCCAAATTTATACACGTGTCTTTTGAAGGTGAGGGCTAACTAAAAATCATATGGATTTAATACTAGTAACCATTTATGTGTCAACCGATGAACTTTTACGCCCATCTGTTACATATATATTATTTTTTGCAGTAGTATTTTACTTTTAGCCGTAATTTAAAAATATAATTTTAGTCAAAAATTTTGGGAATATTTTTAAAGTCATTAAATATTAAATACCGTTGCGAGCTGCAATAAACATCATAAGACATTTTATTTGTCTGAAAGTTGTGTTGAAAGGAAACAAAGGATTAATTCAGGATATGTTGATATCTTTATATATATATATATAATTCTTCTGTACATGTGTTTGTCATTGAACTCTCCTAAATGGCTTAACAGATTTTGATGAAATTTTTTGTGCGTGTTTGACAAACATGGATAATGTTTTGATGCTATCCCCTTTGTTGTAAGTCGCCACCAGATGGTGCTGCAGTATATCAACTTCTATACCTTCGAATCAATCGCTATGAAAATTGGTAATAATATGTATTTAAGTATGGCAAATATGTTCGCGTTATCTATTTTATTGTTACTTGCCACCAGTTGGTGCTGCAGCATTTCATCTTATATACCGTTCAAACGATATCCACGAAAATTAGTATGCATGCATATAGGAACTTCGAGAATATATTCGCAATATATAATTTTCTACAATGCATTTTTTTTTTTTTTTTTTTACTGGACAACGTATGGCGGGTTCTGCTAGTATTACATATAAATTTTTCATATTGGCATATACCCACTTTCTTTCGCTGCACATCAGCAGCCGTTGAATTCTATTTATGTATACACTATCGGAGTACATTGCCTTTGGGAAGACTTGAGAAAACTGATTCTCATTTGCATGTCGTGAAAGAGAAAACTTATGAAATTCTTACCAAGTAACCGACTATCGATAAGAGGTACAAATGCACGTTGCCACAATCGCTATCGAATTTTCTCGTTTCTAAAAGCAGTTATTGCATGAGGATGTCTGGAAATCGCTGATATGACGTTTCTAAAACTTCCTTGTTCATTTTTTTTTTTTTTTTTTAAGATTCTTTGTGTTGTTTATCTGTATAGTTTTTGTCCTACATATGCTTTTGTGTTTATACGCACTCATATGTTTCAATTTCGCTTGCACATGTATAAATTGTTTGATTACGTGATATAGCTCGCAGCTGGTATGCAGGAAAAATCAGCAGCTGGTATGCAGGAAAAAATTCAATCGTTAATAAAATACTTTTATTTATCCACTCAAGTTCAAATACATTTTTTTTAACTTGTGGTGGATGACAATACAGTTTTTTCAAATATTAATTCAGTAATTAAATTAAATTAATTAATTTTAGTTTTATTTAGATTTAAGTTGCATGTGTCTACCAATAGATGGCGCCAGATAAGCTTAAAAAATTACTGAAAATTATTTATAAAGGACTTTCTGCAATATAGTGAAAAAAGTAGGAATTGACTTTAACAAATTTTTTTATATATTACTTGTTTTATATTCAACATCATTCGCATAACAGACCCATGGTGGGCAAGGCCGACTGACAATTTCGAGACAAGAGACTTTTTATTTAATGACCAATTTTAGTCTCTAATGCCATCGCAATTTAGAATAAATACTCATAGCACTTTGAGGAACTCATTTCTTGGCTCTTTTTCCTAAAATCTAATATATAATTTTTTCTGAATAACCGATTTATCTTGCTTATACCTATCAGGAATATTCGTATGCTTTAAGCATATTCGGCTTCGAGAAACTTTCACTACATCAGAAGCACAATAACTAACGATAGCAGTCAAGGCTGATTCTGTCCTTTGCTTTTTAGAATAAAATTTAACTATTAACTTGGTTATTACTTAAATATATATTGAAGTGAATTACTTAATATTAGACAAAAAATTCTTTTGTATATATGAATTATATTTTAATGTCTTCTAGAAGACATGGTCTGGAGTTAAACAGGTTACATTAAAATAATTAAAAAAAAAAAAAAAAAAAAGAAAAGATTTTAACATACTCTGTTGAGAAAATATTTCAAAAATAAACTATAATAAAATCTGTTTTAACTGGATTTATTTAATTTTTGATAAAAATTTCAAATAACCCTGGGAAAAAAAATCCACCTCTTTTTGCTTCTGACAACTTTTATTAGTTTCAGTTTCAAATTTAAAAAATAAAAATAAAATAACACTTAATAGAACTGTTTTAAATTAAAATTCATTAGTCAAGTTGGTGAAGTTAAAAAACAAATAGCAATTTTAATTTTAATTATTTAATAATACCATTGGCTCAGAAAATTTAAGACACATAAAAAAATAAAAATGACCTTATTTGATAAGGCAGTCTCAAAAACCATTTTATTAATCTAAATGGTAGAAATGTGATAAAATAATAAAAATGTGCAATTACTATTTGAATTATTTTTATTATACAAACATTTTTTAATTAAATCGAACAATTTTTTTTTTTTAACAATCGAAACAAAAGGCAATATATTATTCAGTTATTGAATGAAATGATTGCAATATTGATGCAGACCTTTTTCTGCAATTTTGTCACAAAAACTGGTAGGTCTATATTTTTCACCAGCTGAATTGATAACAATGAATAATCTTGGTTACTGTAATGTAAAAATTTTGAGGTAGAGGTTAGTTAACAATATTAATTGATTGAATGCATTAAGTTAGTTCCCTTCGAGCCATTTCTACCAATAATACTTGAGTGAAGATTAAATTATAGTTATTAATATTATTCTTTTTTTTTTCTTTTCACCAGTCACATTTAAACTTCTTTTTCTTCCATTTTTATTAATTAAGCTACTTATTTTAAGTGTAGAAACATTATTATCGGGTATTTAATTTAGATTCAACAAAATGTTTTTGAGACTGCCTTATTAAGGTCATTTTTTTTCATTTTTTTATGCGTCTTAAATTTTCTAAGCCAATGGTATTAAATAATTAAAATTAAGATTGCTATTTGTCTTTTAACTTAACTAATGAATTTTTTAATTTAAAGCAGCTCCATTAAGTGTTATTTTTTTTTATATATTTTATTCATCATGTTTTAATAATCAAAACATATTTCTGCTTTATAAGGAGGAAAATAAAGACTTCAATCTATTTTTATTCTTCATCAACATGTTCAAGCAAATAATGATATAGATGACACTTAAACTTATTGATGACATCCAATTCAACACGAAGAAAATTTAATAACGACATATAACAGCAAAACTAAAAAATCTTGAAAAGTAGATGCATTTTATATGACATTGTTTTGTAAGTTAATAGAAAGTGATCCTATTAAAATAACACTAAAAAGAAATGCAATTCAAATATAAAACATTACTTTCTTCAGAACTAAATAAATGAAAGAATGATAAAAATTATTACACTTATAATCTTACAGTAATTAATAATTTATTTATATTACTTCTATAGGCCTTGAACATGAAGATGAGTGAAATGAGATAATGAAGCTTAACTTTAAGCTGTTCTAAATTTGAAAAAAAAAAAAAAAAAAAAAACTCCAGCAGTGATATACATTTGTAATTAACTAGCCTCCATAATCTTATTTAGTTTTATAATTAAAGAAAATAATTTTTTTCTTATGAAGAAATAGTATGGATGAGTAAAAGCAATTTGTTAACTGTATTTAAATACTTTTAATAAAACTAACAAGCATTGAACATTTTTTTTTTTTTGCATTTGAACTAAGAATCATCTACCTTTAAAATAAATATTTTACTTTTCTGTTATTAAAGAAATTTTTAATATATATTCCATCTATAAATTTAACCCAAATGCTTTTCTTAAAGGGATTTGTTTCCAGGGGATATAAAATACATATCATTTAATCTTCTATACAGATAAACAGAACTAAAATATAGGCAAGTTCTGCATAAAGAAGAAATTAGGAACTGTAAATAAATCAAAAAGACAAAGTATATAAAAATTATATTTATAATCCATGAAATTGAATGGAAACATTTTAGTTCTTTTTTAAATTTTATTTTTAGAATGTAGTTTTTAAAATGTAATACACACACACAAATGACACAAACCACTGCTTTTTATAATATTTATTGATATCATTTCTAATATACACAAGAAATCAAAATTAATGAATTACAAAGCTCTTGCGTAAAGAATTTCCAGTAATTTTTCCCATGTACATTAACACTCAGCACAAGCAATTTTTAAGCAAAGGTAAAATTTTTACTATAAAACAGGATCAAATCAAGATTCATTCATTCATAAGTAGCAATTTATGACAGCCAGATTTCAGTAATTTGGCACAGCCATGTGGAATGTTACAAACATGAGAAAGATGAAAATTTTCAGATATTAGAACAAATATCATAGTTTATAAAATTGATCATTTTAAATAGTTAACAGTGCACTATACTTTAGGAGCATATATACAGTAACTTTTAATTCTATCACACATAACTGGAGATAAATGAAAGAAAAAAAAAATTTAAAAAGTTTGATGCATTTATAATTAACAATTGCTCTGAAATGCTATATAATTATTAAAATACCATTTTTAAAATTCCACTGCCCCTTCTAAATAAAGTGCATGAAATAACCAAAAACATGATATAAGGAAGAGTTATTGAATAACAGAAATGCAAATAACTCAAAGATAAAATTGAAGCATAAGAACATTAAGAGATCAAGACAATTTAAGTACACTTTAATCTGTACTAACAGATGAACTATGAAAAATAAAATTGTCAATTTAACATTATATCCACAACTAAAAAAATATTAATATCAGATCTGATTTTATAATCAATTTTATCTGCCAAGAGATTCAAAATTACTATTAGACAAATGATTTGATTTAAATTTAGAAAATCAATTTAATTTAGCATGTACACAAATAGTGTTAAAAAATCTATTAAACTGTAAAATAGCGTTTAAAAAAAAGTTGCTCAGTGAAATATCACAGATTTCAATAAATTTATTTTATAAAAACATTTTTGCATTATGGAAAATAAGCTGATGATTTAAATTAAGAAGTTATTGATTTAAATTCATATTCACAGTATTAAATATTTTGTCAAATGTTCAGGGGCTTATATTAAACGTATACAAAGTCAATGGCTAGTCATATATAGTTTACTTTTAATAAAAAAAATTAGACAATATGGCACAAGTTTTAATAATTTGTTAAGAGTTCAAAATTTTAAATATGAAATTCTTTATATTCAAGAAATTTATAATAAACTGTATTAATAAAAATTTCTTACTCGTTATCATTTAATTATGCAGAAACATTTTATTTTTTTGAATCACACAAATATTCTAAATGCTATTAAGATATTCAATAAAGTCTCTCAAAATGTTAACGAATAGACATTATAGAAAAATATTAATTAGATATTACAGCAATATATATCTTTCACAAAGCAATTTATATCAGGAAATAAATGTTAAATTTGAAATAAATGTAAATTACTCATTTAAAGATGTAACAAATGTTTCAAGAACATTAAAATATAATCATCTTAAAATGAGTTATTAAATTTATATTATGAAATAAATGTTAAAACTAAATTCTGTCTGACTATTGAAGAAATGTATCTTTTTCTTCCCCCTCAGGTGAAAAAAAAAATTAATGATATTTAGTTTAGGACAATTAGGAAACTTTAATTATTCATTCATTTTAAATTAAATGATAAAATTTTGGATTTTTATGATTTAATAGATGACTATGCAATTTAAAAACTGGTCTGCATTGGTTTCTTAAAAATGCTTCGATCTATTTGTTAGAAATATCAATATATATTTCATGAAGCCACTTTCAAAATAAGGCACATCATGACAACACATAAATTGCCACTGGTGAAAAATTATGGAGAATTGTACCCTTGACAAAATGAATGCTAGAATATAATACAGAAACACGCACACATACATATATAATGAAAAGACATTAAAAAGTTCCAAAACTTATACAATAACATTAAAAAGTTCCAAAACTTATTTGTAGTTAGGATTAGCAGGTGGTTGATAGGCATAATTTGGATTAGCAGGATAATAAGGTGGAGGACTTGATGCTTGACTAGGAGGAGGAGCATGAACTACTTGATAGGTAGAAGGTGGATAATTCGCAGAAACGCTAGTTGTCATAGGACCTAAAATAATTTTATAATACAAAAAATATTAAATAACATAAGATACAAATACTCTATCACATAATGCATTGTATCAAAACTTATATTTTAATTGCAAAATAGAATTCCTTTTTAACTAAAAATAACGAGAAAAAAAAAAAGACCAGATTTTTGCATTTTAATTTTTAAAATGGAAATTAACATTTACCATCAAAATGCACCACCTTAAAATAAATGATACCAAAGCTGTATGTATTCCACAGATAACACAAGATATAAGAATGAACACAATATTACAGTAATGGTTTATTTTAGGAACATAAAATTTTTTGTATAATCCTCATTTATCTATAATAAATCCTGCTCAAATTCAAAGATATATATTTCTTCAGTGCAACCAACAATGGACTATATTCTATAGAGTATTAGATGACATCTATATAGATCTATTTATATATTCATAATTTTTTTTACTGAAAAAAAATTGATAAAATTTTCATAAAAATGTAATTCTGATTTATAAAAATCTCTCCAAATACATAATAATGATTATGTAATAAATGAAAGCCAGAAAACAGCCCTAAGCAAATAGTATAGTTGAAAAATAATAAGTAATCTTCCTACACAAAAGATAATTTATTTTTTTTGTTCTGACAAAAATTAAAATGATAACACTTTGGGGTAACAGGAAGAACCACTTTTTTTTTTTTTTTTTGCATAAAACCAAGGTAATAGGTTAAACTTTCTTAGCATCAATTATAAACATCCGAGTCATCTACTGTTTTTTCCCATCAAGACTTCATTCCTGTGTCTTCCCATAAAAAGTACAATACATAATTTGTTGAGGAAATCATCTCACATTTACTAATAAAAGAAAACCCAACTTAGATTTTTATTATATATTTTTTACATAGATTTTTTTTTTTTTAAATAATATTTTTGAAAAAAAAAAAAGATTTTCAAAATGGGAAGCATGAAATGATTGAAACAAACACTCAAATAAAAATTTCCAAGAAAGGAAAAAATTAAAAACGTTTTCCTTACAAATATAGAGAAGATTGAAAACCCTATTTTTAATAATAAAGTTAGAAACTTATTATAATTACAGGAAAATGGCCATAATTTAATATAAAAAAATCATTGTACAACATACATACCCTAATGAGTATGAAAAGATTTTAAAAATTGGGACAATGGAATACTTTAAGGAATTCCAAATAGTTAGGAAGTTTTTAAATATACTCCATTCAAATACTGATATCTCAGAATTTTAAATTAATTTTTTAGATGATTTTAAATCTGCATGCTTTATCTCCTTAGAATATAGTTCTTCTATATTGTTACAGCAGAAATTATAAGATCTTCATATACATTATATCTAGTTTCAAAAATCTTTATATAATATTTATTATAAATTAATTTGCATTTTTGTAATACAGCATAACAAATCTCTTTAAAATTTCAGAAAATTTATTAATTAAAAGCATTACAAGCATAAAAATAAATTTTTGCTCACTAATATATAAAAAAAATGGATATGTACATATTAGCAATAGTAAAAAAATATTTCAATAAAAAAAAAAAATTAGATTATATAATTTATTTTTTTCTTTAGAGCTGAGTATATTTCTGAGCATTTTCACTATATTATTTAATATAATTAATATTAGAAATTACATTTAAATTAATTTTTAATCAGTGCAATATACGATAAGAAATTTCAACATTCTTTTTGGATTTTCAAGGTTAAAATCAAAAGAGTTTATTAATTTTATCAAGTAATATAGCTTAGAATATAAGAACAGACTATATCATAAAAAGTAACTTAATCAAGTATTTTAACGTAAAGAAATATATTATTTAAAAATTGTGATCATAAAAATATTTTTAGAAAAAGAGATATTGAAACTTATGTGCAAAAATTGAATCCTGCTGACATATGTATTTCAATATTATTTATTATGAACAACTTATTGTGTTTACCGCTTAAAATCAGTAAATAAGAAATTTTTATTAATAACACATTACACTTTATCATTTTAAAATTGTTTAAATTTTGTTAAATATTCCTAATAAATAAGTAAACTAATTACTTAAATTTTTTAGTTAGTTAATTTGTAAATTAGTAATTACTATTTACTCTGGAAAAACGATAAATTGTATGTTTTCATTTAATCTTATTATAAAAATTAACACCATAAGTTACTGAAATCTATACTTAAATACTATTGAATAATAATAATAAAAAAAAAGTCAGAAGAGTTATCTAGTCAAAAAGACCCTAGAGATCTAAAAGGCATAAGCTTATAATATAAGCACTTGTAATATGCAAATAAAACTTTAATGAAAAAAAAAAAATATATATTAATTGAAAAACTTACATAAAGCAAAGCAAAAAATTATTGCTGAAGATCCCAAAGCAAATGTAAAAATAAATTGGCAAATATCACGACAGAAAATATAATCATACAGAAGGGAAAAAATAGATATAGAGCTATATCTATAAATTTTCTCAAAATAAAAGAATGAGAACAGCATTCAACCTTCCATTCCATAAAAGAGTAAATTAAAGAAAAGCAATTTAAAGTTTAAATAGGATGTGCATCGCAGGATGATTCATGCATGAAAATTAGCACACAGTTATACAGAATTTTATGTAGAATAGAATAATATAAAGTAATTAAGAGGGTAAACATGGTCTTACGTTAGGAAAGCTATGCATAATCCAGTCTTTTTTTATGTATGATCAAGAAAACTAACCGTAGAGGACAGTTCCCCGATTCAATCTACGTTTTGCTAAACAGCAACAACTACAGAAACAGCAGCAACAAAGAGTGATTATGATCAAAATGGCGATGATGACAACCAATATACCAACCAAAATTCCAGTACTGTAAAAGGAAAATCAAATTATAATTAAAATATATGGATTATTTTTTTAAAATGTTATTACATATATTTTATTTGAACTATGAAGCTTTATTAAAAAAACCTTCATTCCAACATTTTAAATATATATATATATAAAAAAAAATTTATATAGATACTTTTAAAATTAAAAGCAGTATAATGCAAATATAAGTACTGCTATGTATATGTGGTTTCTCCCTATAATTTCTTTCTTTAAAAATCAAACGAAAATGAACACAAAAATAAAGAAACAAATTAAAGCACAAAGCTAAACAGAAATTTTTTTAAAATAGTAAAATATTATTATTCAACATTCAAATGAATTATGGATAAATATAAATATATAACTAGTTAAACTATAAAATTACATTGTACTATTTTACAAAGTTACATATGGCAACCATTTTATCTGCCGAAATAGAAAGAAAACATTAAAAACTATATTGTCCATATTTTTCCCTTATATTTCTACATATAAACTAAATTTATTTAACATTTATTAACAGGAATAGCTTATTTCACTACTTCTTTATATTCTGTTAATTATTAATTTCCTAAGATCTGAATCACAATACTTATAAATTAAATGTTCAAAAATATTTTTTTAATATTTCATCTATATAAATTTACTTATTTTTAAGATCACATTTAATTTACAACATTAATTATTAAGATGAACTTATTTTTAATGACCTTTAAAAATATCTTAAATAGAAAAGAAATATTTATTGTATGAATGAAACAAATTATTCAATTCATATAATTAAGTAAAATTTCTTGAACAAACTTTTGTTTCAGGAACTCTTCCACATTACAGCATACTTGCAAACTGCTGCTTAAACTTGATGAACAGCAAAATATTTCACTTCTGTCATTCATAGCAGTAGGGCATGAAAACATAACGCCAGCTGCACTACAATCCATGGCAGATGCTAAAAAAAAAAAGTTGAGATCTCAATTACAAATATGAATAAATGAAAATTAAAATATTTTAATTTCATATAATAGAATAACATTTATTTCATTACAATCAGCAAAAGTTTTTAAAATCATGTTTGATAAATTAGTGAATGAATGAATGAAAGAGCTGCAATCCAAACATTTTTTTAAAATAAATTATTAAGTATAAACATTAAAGACATTTTTAGAAATATTGAAAATACAATATTTTCTTAACTGGATAAGTTACATAATTATCAACAGATTTAAAAAAATAATGCATTACATCTTGAATGAATCCCACAATCAAACAGGTTAAAATTTTAATATTTCTCAGATAAATAAATAAAATTAATGCTGTGATGTGCACATGTAATAAATTAATTATAATAAACAATTTTAAGACTCTTTTATTAATGCATGTATTTCCAATTTAATTTTCCCAAATTAAAAAAAAAAAAAAAAAAAAAAATTACCTTCATATGAAAACATCAAGAAAAGAACTCCAACACAAAATAAACGTGGGCTAAACATCTTCTTTTCTATAATAAAAGAAAATATTTTTTGTTATAAGTACAGAGCTTCAAAAATTGAATTCTCTTTTATATACACTCATGCAATATACATTTTACACATATAAAACAATGGAATCTAATGAAGTTCATGAAAAATTTAGCACATTTATATCTTATTTACATACAATGCAATCGCCCATAATATTTTTATCGATGTTCCATGATAAATATATAAAAATTAGAAGTGTATAAAAACCTTTTTCCCCTATCGGCACCTTTGTTAGAAAATTTTTGATCAGATCATGCAATAATATTTTTCTACTCAATTGACAAATTAATCATAAGCTTATGACAAATCATTCATCCACGACAGAGTATTCAAAAATAATCGAGTCAACATATTATTGCTTCACTCAACACAATGCTAATGAGTAACGATTCTACGAAATCGATTTTTTTAGGATCGCTTAGAATAAAATTCTCGTACACAAATTAAACAAAAGAACCACCCCTTCAAATAAATCGATTAGAAGAAACGAAATACAAAATTAATAAAATATTTAACACAAAAAATTGGTTAATTTTTAAAATCGAAAGCTACCGCCCAATGTACAGAAGAATATATAGAACAAAATAAATTTACTCAAATAAATGAAAGTAACTCTTACCTTAAAAGCGAAAGTATAATACTTTTATCTAAAAGAATTTTCCAAACGTCAGAACTGATTCAAGACAGAAATCGAAATAACACTTAAAGCTTGCTTAAGCCAAACAACGGAAAGAATGAACAAGGCGAAAATTCCAATATTCTGAAATGCTGATCAGTTACTCAACTTAGTTCAACTGCGCAGTCTCATAGAAATGGAAACTGAAACTGTTGATCTGGTTGTTGAATTTGTAGATTTTTTAAATTGTTATCCATTCTAACTACTATATTTTTAAATTATTAAAAATATTAAGATTTATAATATTTTAGATTTGCTATTATATTAAAAAAGTGAAACAACATTAAAAAGAATAAACAAAAAGAAAAAAATAGCAATTGAATTAAAAGTATAAAATTAAAAAAAAAAAAAAATATGTAAAATCATAAGCTATGCTCAAAAATAGCTAAAGTAATTATTATTGATTTACAGATGAATAATTTTTATTTTAATTTATAATTAGATGTGTTAAAAAAATTCAGGTGAGATCAAATATTCAAAATGTAATGAGTTATTTGTTTTCATAGAATTTAACAAATTATGCTAGGTAGGATTCAAAATATTACAATTTTTCAATATAAATATTAATATAAGTTGTTTAGTTCATGAATTACAATTTTACTTCGTTAGATTTAATTAATTAAAACTTTATAATCTATAATTGAAGGACTTTGTTGCCTTCGAAAATACAACTCAACTTACACTTTCTCTCACACCCATCGTTTTGTTTTCACTTTTCGGTATTTTGATCCGAAATCATAAAAGCAACGTTTTGTATAATTTTATTTGAGAAACAAAACCTTACTATGAGTAACGGAGTAGAAATTGCACCATTACGAAGTCTGTCTGACTTTCTATTAGAGTCAGCAAGATTTCAAGTACCAAATATCAAAGATTTGGATAAATGGTCCAATCGCGTTAGCAATAATTTACTTTATTATCAAACAAATTATTTTTTTACATCAGTGATTGTCTTTTTAGTAGTTGGGTGAGTTAAAAAGTATCTTTATATTGAGATTTAAAATAAAAATTTTGTTTTTATGAATGTGTAATAAAATGTTTGTATGGCGATAAATTTCCTAATAATAGTTTGGTACTATTTTAATATTTTTAAGTTATATTATGCAATGATATGATAATAAAAATGGTAGATTAATTTAAACATACTTGTATATGTAACTGACAGCAATAATTCTTTTCCAAATATGATAGAAAAGGTATTCTCATTTGACACTTTTTTTTATCTCTGAAATAGGGATAATGTAAAAAATATACTTCCCTTGTCTAAAAATATGATATAAGAAATAGAACTCCTGTTTTTACTCAATGAAGAACTTTTGCGGAATTATGTTGGACTATAAAAAAGTAACAAATTGAAACATTTAAGTAATTAGCTTACTAAAGTACAAAACTTGCTACAACTGAAGAAAGGTCAAAATCTGTAGCACAGTGAAATGATTAGAGGTCTTCAAAACATATATAATGTATTATAGATGTTTGCTAATGTTTTTGTAACAATATAATATGAAATGTATGTATGAAATCAATTCAGCTGGCTAAAGGTAAAATTCTTCATATCAATAAAGTTAAACTTGGGCAGGGAGGATAGTTATTAGTAAATTTAGTGTATTTTTGAAATCTCGTAGGTATAGTCAGGCTCCACTTCATTTGAAATTTACTCATAAAATTACAGATTATCTTGAGATTTGATGACATTTTTCTTCACCATTTTGGCTGCCAATCTATCATTTGCACTTCTGACTGAAATACAAACTTATTAAAGTAATTTCATTAATTGTTGTTTAAAAATCATGTTTTTAAGGATTTGGAAAATTCTGAAAGTAACGGATTAAAGCAAAATTCTTCATCGGTGTTATAGCCCCATGGTGAGTCAAGGCTGTCTGCTTGTAGCATATTTTGAGACAGAAGATGTTTTCTTTTTATAGAGTAGGGTTGTAGGCTCTATGTCCAATATTCTACAATCATATTAGACTGTTGTCTGCACTTTAAAGTGGATTCCACTACAAAATCCATGGTACTCTGGGACTCAAACACGAAACTTGTGGCACCTAGTGTCAGAGTACTAGTTACTCAGTCATTAGTTTGGTTTGTTGCTCTACGGTCATCTTGTGCACACTTTAGGCTAAGCAGACAGGGACCTACAGTTTAAAGTGGATTCGAACCACTACAAACACCCATGGCACCGCGGGACTCGAACCCGAAGCCTCTGGTACCGAGCGCTAGTAACTCGGCCAGCAGGCCCCACTCAGTCATTAGGTCTCAAAGTAAGACTGGTATGGTATATTGCAACAGTGATTTAATAATTAAATATAATTTCAAAGATACGGTGATTCACTTAGATGATTTTTAAGAAACAGTGGAAATAATATATTAAAGCAATAATAATAAGAAATATTGCCTCTTTAATCCACTAATAGTAAAAATGCAGAGAAAAAAAACCAGGGTGTAAAGGTTGGCCAAAAAACTTCTGGCTCCCGAATTCGATTTTTTTTCACTGCTCTTGTCCATTATTTTATGTTAAATGATCTTTACTAATGGATTAAGAAGAATTTGTGGATTAAATTCAATGACTTTTACTGAACTCATTTATTTTGGCAGTTTTTTTCTTGGCAAATTATTTTTTACATCTTTAAGATGTGTTTGCACTCATTTACAAAACATTTTTGTACTCTAAATTAGCTTACAAAAATACATATATCCTGTAATAATAACAGTACTGAAGTTTTTATAGAATAAATTGAAGACAAGTAAAAAAGAAAATTGTACGTTTTAAGCCCAAAGATGCTATATCTGTAATACATTAAATTAATACATTAAATTTTAACAAATCGTTCTTAATAATAGAATAGCTTTTATAAGATCTTTCATTGTTGATTCCAAATAGCTTTTAACAAGCCTCAGTACTGAAAAAGTCTTGCCACACTTAGCATGCTGCTAAAGCAATAACTGTCTGTGGTAGTCGTTGTAATATTGAAACATACACTTGAATTGCTCCATTAACATTTAATTTAAACATTAATTCCTAGTATTTTAGAATAATAAAAATTGTATAAAAAAGATTCAGACTCTTTCAAAAGGCTCGAATCCTTGCTCCTGCTTCTGTCTCCCTACCTCTAGATTGGTTGGTTTGTTTTATTGCTCTATTGTCATTTTGTGTACATTTTAGGCTAATTAAGCAGGGATCTACAACTTAACATGGATTTCGAACCACTAACAAACATCCATGCCACCGCCACTATTCCAAAATGGAGCCTGTAGTACCAAAAGCCAGAGCGCTAGCCAATGGGCCACCAGGTGCCCCATCCCCTTCGCACCTTTAGAAGAATTACAAAAATTTATTCTGAAAGGAACAAAGTTTATTTCTATATGAAGATTTTTAAAATGGTCAATTTAAAAAAATATGCATATGAAAATGCAATATATTGGTAATTTGTTTTAGAAATACTTTATCAAGGTTTGTAATGCTTATGAACTTTAATCATCAATACTGTTTTTAAAATTATTGGAAGTTGAACATTTTTTAATAATTGCTT
This sequence comes from Caerostris extrusa, assembly GCA_021605095.1. NCBI lineage: Eukaryota > Metazoa > Arthropoda > Arachnida > Araneae > Araneidae > Caerostris > Caerostris extrusa. The sequence goes on along the minus strand of BPLR01016041.1, from coordinate 47,698 downwards.
GTATTAAATATTTTCTTTGTGGATAACTTTAAAAAAAAAAAAAAACATTATTCTGATATTATAAATTTGAAATAACTATAAAAGTTTATTTTATGTGTAACATTTCAACATTTATGTATTAAAAATGATCCCTTATTTTCTGTAATTATTTCAGTTATGTATTGTGATTCCTATAAAATATCATTCAATGTCTTATAGGATATTCATTTATTCATAAAGAACAAGTTTTAATTCTAGATTTTTAGATGTTGCTTTTATACAGGTTTTTACAAAAATAATTTAGACGTTTTTAATTTCAGGTTATTTAATCCTACAAAAATGATTTGTGGTATTCTTGCTGTGGGCGCTGTGTTTGGTCTTTTTTGTTATGTTACTAATGCTAAACGGTCGGCAACCAAATTCAAAAAAGATCATCCTGTTATAAGCCTTCTAGTAATTTTTTTCAGGTATCTATATTTTTAAAATTTATAAGCATTGTTTTTGTTTGAAAATTAATTATTTTTAGGTTAAAATATTGTAGATACTTTGCAAAAAGCTAATGAAATTTATATTGGTAATAAATTATAATCTTATTACTTCCTTATTAGTAATTATCCTTGACATTATAATATTTGTTGCGAAATCATAAATTACAATAAACTGCATCTTTGTATTAAACAAAATGTACTACTAATGTAATTTACTACTAAATGTAGTACTAATGTAAAGTGCCCAAAAAGTAAGACCAGACTGGAATGTTGTGAATATTGTTATATTGACAATAATAGTTTTACAAGTTGTTTTGAATCAACTTATATTTACATATTTAAAAGTTAATTATTATCATTTTATTTATTTATTTATCTTTTTTAATAGGTGGCTATTTTGTTGTCTATATGTTGGGATCAGTATTGGTTTTCTTATTTGGTATCATGCTGCCAGTTGTTCGTAAGTACATTTGATTTTTAAATTTTTATTGTTTAATTTCAAGTGAGTTTCTTTAATAAGAAAGAATATATTGGAGTACTGTTTAGTACTAATGAATTTATTTTTTAAATGGGATATTTTATATAAATTAAACCGAAGGATTGAATTGAATTGAAACTTTGATTATAAAAGTACTTGCATAAGTAAAGCATGAGACTCTAATATTCTTTTAGAAAAACTTTTTAATTTCTATAATTTAACAGAAATAAAAGCAAGATTTTTAATTCTTTTTTTAAACATTTTTATTTATAATAACTCTACATAAATATCAATTTGTCAGCATATCTTTTAAAGCTAACATATACAATTAACTTATTATATTCAACTTTATGTCATGGTTCTATAAATTTAATTTGTCATAATTTTCTTTGTAAGATAAAAATGTGAAAAATAGAATATTCTATGTATAATTTTCGTCTGATTATAAGTCACCCTATCTGTGTTATTATTTTATTGTTATGTGCTTTATTTTCATGTTTCTGTCAAAAAACATTTAAGTTAGGAAACGAACAATAGTATTTGTATCCTATGTATTAGCCTAGCCTATGTAAATTCTTTTTACTTACAATTTCTAAGTAGTGAAGTTTTGTTTAAGTCTTGTTACCTGTAAATGCTAACTTATTTATTGTCTGCCTTTTTAAAGCTTTTGAAGTGCTGCAAATATTTATTAAATGCATAAATCTGTGTAGTTATTAAATGAGGAAAAAGTAAAACAAAAGACATATTTAATCCTTTTTTACTTCCTTAATTATCCAGATGTTTATTTAAAAATTGCATGCAAGCATATTCTTATTGTGTAAAATATATTTGTTACCTATTTTATTTCATTCAGTTATCTTTACTTATAGATGAATTATTACTTACATTTTATATTATATATTTGCATATAATCAAATATGAATAAGACTTAAATAAAATGGCATTTTGAAATGCTTCTAGTATATCTCAAAACCTAAGAGTTTAAGATGTTTTAAGTAAATTGTACGTAATTTTTAAAATGAAGGATATATGATGTTTTAAATTTTAAAAAAGCAAAATTTGTACTTGATTACCAATAATAAAATAGTAAAACTCTTTAGATGTTTTTCTCAGTGTTAGATTGCTTGTATTTGTATTAAAATGTGCATTCAAATTTGTTGTCTCTTGTTTAATGTAATTATAAATTTTTATCTAAATCAATACAGATAAAAATGTATTTTCTTTTCTTTATTTTTAAAGTAATTTTCATCCATGCATCTTTAAGACTTCGAAGTATTCGGAACAAGTTAACCAACAAGATTGAGATAATTGGGTTGAAAAAAACTCCCATGGGATTATTTCTAGAAGCCCTTGGTCAAGAATCATCAATTACATCCTAATTGTATTTTGCTTTGAAATGAATTTTACTGTGTATAAATTAAATAACAAAAGAGAAACAAAATATTATATACATTTTCTTGTATGATATTCAATTTTTTTTTCTCTAGAAGAATAGATTATAGTTGTATTCTTATAGCAGAAACAGATAATAAAAAAAGTTGAATATATATAATAATTGTGCTTTTCTATACAATAGTTTGGTACTTTGAGCCGGTATGTTTTGAAGTATATTAGTTTGATTCTTGTGTGAAATAGGATTTTTGAAGAAATAGGCATTTAATTGTCAATATGTTTAAAAGTAATCAATGAATATTTTTAAAATTTCACTAATTATATATATGTACACATTAATTTATATCCTTTAAAAATATATCCCACAAGAATATCTCCCTCTTCCTAGTTAAAAGGTTCTCAAATTATAGTACTTTTGTTTAATTTAAGTAATTGATAGTTAAATTTTTATGTATGGTGAAGTATTTTTTACTTATAATAACCTTATTTCCAGTAATCTGTATATATATTAAAAGGACTTAAAAAAAAAGTCCTTTTAATATAGATACAGATTATTAGAAATAAAGCTATTAAAAAGAATAAAATATGGAGTTGAAAAATATGTATCTCTTTTGTAAAAATATTTAGAAATAAAACTAAAATAAGTATTAATATTTTTTTTTTACTTTGTCTAATTAATAAAATAAGTGAATATTCTGTTACTTCCTTCAAAAATAATAAAAAAAAAAAAAAAAAAAAAAATCTGAAATAATTTTCGTAACTAAAAAATAAATTATATTATTGATTTTTAATTAATTAATTTATTGTTATCATTATTATTATTTTTGAAAATATGCCTTTAAAATGTAAATTAATGAATTGATTATTTTGATGCAATCATTGAATTGTTTTTATAATTTAAAAAAGGAGAGTTATGAACATTAATTGATATATCAATTTTTTGAGGTGTATATAATAATTTGCTGGTTAATAGTCAAATATGCATTTATCATTATTTTTTTAATTTGTGATATATTATCTTAAATTATTTGTGATTCATGGAAATATTTTATTACAAACTTATTTGATTTTTTTTATTGAATTTTATGTAAAAATTTAATTTTTATTATTTTTAATTAAAATGTATAGATTTGTTATTAGTTTATAGTTTAATAGATTATGTGTATAATCTTATTTTCTTTTAGTTAATATTTGTTAATTATGAATAAATTTTATCACTTTAGTAATGTTGTTTATTATTTTTTTTTACATCCCAAAACTAAACATTTATTATGTAAAACTCATATAAAATATGCATAATAAATATTTATTAAATTTTTTTATTTCAATTGAATTTCTATATACACTATTTCTGCAAAAGCATTTTAAAAATCAAGTAGTGCCAAAGTTGTTTCATTGTGAGAATCCTCAAAGTATATGTTTCTCAATAAATAACATGTGATAGAATTTAAACTCTACTCTCTTGAATATCTTTGTTGTTGAAGATTTCAGAAATGAATTATTGCTGCACATTTATAGTTTTAAAAATTGATTTTTTTAAATGGTTTTTGATGCTTGTAATTAATTAGGTTGCTTATATAAATCTGGTGTGTCATTTTTTTTTTATTTCTGTAATTTTTTATTCTTGATTCCTATTTTTTTACCTGCATGATTATTGGTAAGAACAGTCTTTCACATTTTATTGTATAAGACCAAATTTTGATGAGTAAGCAAAGCATATATTTTTTGTATATGTAATAACAGACTATAATGATTTTAATGCATTATTGTTTGGTTTAGAGTGGAGTAATGCTTATAAAATGAATGTTTATGCTTTGCCATTTGTCTTATGTAAATTGGCACTGATGTGTTAATACATTAGAATATTATGGTTGATTTTATCTATGAATACTGTACTAAATCTAATTTTTCCTTTATTTTTATATGGTTTAAGGGTAAAAATTACATTAGGATATGAAATGTTGAATTACATTAATATTCAAATGTATCTTTCTTTTCTTTTAGCTAGAACTGAGAACTTATTTTCATTTGAAAATTCCCTGAATTAAATATTTGTGTTTTATTATTATTTTTATATTTTTAAGAGACATGGAATTAAAAACGAGTGCTTCTTTTTTATTGTGTAATGAATATACAATTATTCTGAAATAATTCTTATTTTACAGAATTGTAATTTTTAAAATGATTTAATTGTTCATGTTTTTGAAAACAACTAGTAACTAAATTTATTATATATCTCTACTCTGAAGAACTTGAGTTAAATATTTTCCTCTAATAGTTATGCACATTTCTTATAATTTTTTTAAAATTCTGAATAATAAATTACAAATGTAGTAAAATGTTATTAATTTTCTAAAGATGAATATATGTTTTACATTATTAAATTTATTAATTGATTTACAAATAAATAAAATTTTTTTATCAAAAGTAGATTGTTAGTGAAAAGGATTATACATTTGGTTTGTTAATTATTATTATTTTGTTATTCTTTACTCTACAAACTACTAATTAATATTTATTGCTATCATATCGTGAAAAACTGTGATATTTTTTTTTTTTTTTGTAAATTACGCATTTTTCTCATATTTTCAATATGATTACAATTTTAATTTGATTGTTTATATATATTATATATATATATATATATATTTATATATATATATATATATATATTTATATTTAAACAACAATTTCAGAACAAACTTGATTGACTTTTAAATAAGTATTAAAATTCCTTTCCATTTTTCTTTAGGAACAATAAAATATTTTGAGTTTAATTATTTTTATCTATTATTGTACATATGTAAAATAAAAATAAAAAATTCTCTTTGTATAGCCTATTTTATCTTTGATTAATATATAAAAATCAATAATTAATAAAACCTAAAATTAAACAGGTATATTTTTTTCATCCTTGCAATATTTCAATTAAAAATTCTTTTAATTTTTTCATATTTTCAATCTTAATTATTTTGAACTCGTTTTTATTATTATTTCTGCTTCATTGTTATATAAAAATGTGTTTTTATAAGCAAGTGCAAACAAGTAAAAAAAAAAAAAAAAAAACAATGTTTCATATTTGAAATACTGATTCTTGAATCTTAATATAATTGTAAGATCTGTCTAAAATATATATTAAATTGTTTTTTTTGTTTATATTATGTGTTATTGTGGTATATAAGAAGTCACTGTTAGCATGTTATTAAATATGCATTATATTCAATGTATCAAAGCTGTGTGAAATAAAGTAGGTTTTGCTAATCAGTAAAAAGAAATTAAATGGCTTTATACTTTCACATTTATGATTTATTTTAAAGTTTTATATAAATATATCATTAACTGGTATATGATTTATAAAAGTCCAATATTATGGTATATAAATTTTTTTATTTTATTTAATAAATCTACTTAATCCCAAGTTATTTTAGTAGGTATTCTACATTATTACTAAATCTAATGTATTTGTATGTCAGGTAAGTAAAGTTAAGAAAAAATTAATGAAAATGTATAAAACAAATTTTTCAAAAATGACATTCTTCAAAGAAACAATTTTGAGAAATTTGTATACATTTATAAAATATAATTATCAGAAGAAAAAAAATCATTCAAATTTTCTTGTTGATTCTTTTATTTTTGGCATTTTTGAAGACCTATATTAGAAAGGATACAATGTGTTTGTTATCTTTTTGAATTTAAAAAAAAAAAAAATGTATTTATTTTAAAGATGCATTTTTTTTTTTTTTCCTCTGTTGAAAAGTAGATAAATGTTTTGAATGTAGTTTTAAAAAGAAATCAACTTGAGATTTGATGCATACAGATTAAAGATATCTTTTATCTCATATGACTTCAGATCAAATAAAATATCTATTATTTGATATGGATTACAATTATTTATTAGAATGATACATAAAATTTTCTGATTTTTAACATATGTAATAAGAAATATTTGTGTTTATATTATAAACAAATACAAATGGAATCTTATTGCAAATAATATTGAATGACTGGAAAATTATAGATGTTTGAAGAAAAAAAAGTATATGGTGTTGAATTCTAAAGTTAGTAAAATTAATAAATTTGTCATTGATCATTGACAAAATTAGAAAAAATTATCAAAACTTCGGGAAAAAAAGCATGTTGAAAAAATATTTAATTTTTATTTTTAAAAAATTGTACTGATGTTCTTAAGCAAAAACTTTCATGGTTAATTGTTAGAATGAAGTCTTGAGATTGGAAGTGTTTCAATTCATTGTAATTATTTGATCAACAGAAATTTAAAATTTTGAAATAAGTAAATGATAATATCTTGTTGTAAATAATTTGTATAACTAAAAATAAGTTATTTTAAATTTTTGAAATTTGTATTATATAATGTGATTTATATTGAATTTTCTAGGGAAGTTGTTTTTTATAAGCTTATTTTAATTGCAACATTGATGTGCATTTCATTACTAGGAATGAACTTAAATTCTTTATTCGTTACTAGTAAAACTAATTAATTAAAAATTTACTTAATAACAAATTGTTTCATTTCTTTCCCTGTTTAAATTATTTACATATAGATAAGCTATTTAAACTCATCAGATTAAGTAGAATATTTATAATACGTAAGTTTCAATTTTGCAATAAAGCTAAATTCGTAATTTAAAATAATAATCAAAATTACGCAGTCAAAAAAAATAAGTGCACATTGTATGGTTAAAATAATTTCTGCTTGCTTGTTAACAAAAATAATTTTATTTTTTTTTAAATTTAACATAAAAGAATTCTTATGGGAACATAAATTAAATAAAGTAAAATAATGAAAGAATTAAAAAATTGAAAAAGAAAATCAACTGATTTAAACAGACTATAAAATCTATCCTTTAAAAACTTCCATTTTATTCTTTAATTAATATAAAAGAATGCTTAAAAATGAACATTACTAATCGAAATGCTCAAAAATTGTTTTAATAAGTGAATATTTTTAGATTTTTATTTATCTTACTTTAAATTTTTTATCTGTAGGATAAATTGTTGCTTAAGACCTTAATGAGTGAAATTCTTTTCACTAAATGCTTTTATAGAGACCACTTGAGTCACTTTTCAAATTGTTATAGGAAAGAGAAGTATCGAACTACATGAGAAAGCAATTATTAAAGAAACATACACTAAAAGGATGTTTTTTTTTTTTTTTTTAAGATAGTATAATATTTGGAAATATCTTAATTAAAACTTGACAACTAGCTGATTTTTAAAAATTTATTACCAAAAAATTTTTGAATATAAGTAGTTTTTAAGTTAAAGTGAATTTTGGTTTGAAAATATTTCTAAAAATTTCTGATTAAAAATACAAAAAGTTTGTACATGTATAGGGATAATTCTTGTCCTGAATGTTAGTGTTTGGAAAAATATTGTCTATTGGAATGAGAGCACCGGGGTTACATTAAAGTTCAATTTTATGAAATTAAAATTGCATAAATACAATGTACAAATCTCAAACAACTTTTTTTTTTTTCCTCCATAATTTTTGCAAGAAATCATTGGAGAAACATGAAATTGACAATTCAGAATATTGTGCAATTAAAAAAAAATAGTTGAACTGCATGATGGGGAGTTCTTTGGATGTTTTTCCGTACACTGTAGTTCAGGTTCTTTTCAGAGTAGTTTTTCCAAAGAATTCTACAGGAAACACTACCTTTTCATTTGTCAAGGACTGTTCCTGGAACATAAAGTCCCTTGTATGAGAAATATTAAATACTTATTGAAAATAATAAAATAAATGTGTAGCTATGCATATTGAGATTATGAAGGTTCAACTTAAGCTATTAGGAAGATGTCATCAATTTAGATTAAAGATGCATCATCAGATATTGGGAAGATGTCATGTCTTAAGAATGAAGTTTGGTAAAATTTGCATTGAGATATAATTAGTTGATAAATTTCAAATAACACACTACCTTCACTAGATTCTATTTGAAGATAATTTTATTTTCGCTCTAAAAATTATAATGAATTTATATGTATATAATTTATTTTTATTAGGTGATTGTTTTTTGTTTTTGTATTCGAATCAGTTTTAATTACCTGGTTTGCTGCATCGCTATCTGTTAATTGTAAGTATATCTTTTAATAAAACTCTGTTATTTTCATATATTCTATTTAGAAGTTTTAACTATTGAGAAAAAATGAACTATAAAGTAGCAATGATTCATTTCAACAACTAAATTATATATGCACTCTAATTGAAAAGCGTATAAAAAATTAAATTTTAAATTTCTTTCTCATGCATTTGAAGTAGATTATTTTATTTCACAATGATACTTATTTTAAATACTTCGCAAAATAGGGGCCGTTGGGATTTGGCAACTTTTGTGGTGCCAACTGCGTAATAAACCGCCAAATGTAGTAATCCAGGTTTCTTGTACTGTTCGCAATTCATTTCATTTACAATCGCAACCAGTTACTTGATGCCCTTTGTCGAAAAGATTTTTAAAGCCAAATCCCAATAACTCTTATTCTGGGATTTTACCTAAACACTTTTTAAAAATTGGCAATTTTTATTTATTTTTTATTTTTTCAATGAGGATTTGCAAATGGTTCATTCTAACTTGACTTGGAGATTTATGCTAGCATTAGCTGCTTTATTTCAATTTATCCAGTTGCTCTTAACAAGAAATCGGAAAAAGATAATACGAATAAAAAAATTCTTAGATAATCAAATGAGTTTGACTGTTCCCAAAAGTATTTAAAAAAAAAAAAAAGCACCGAAATATGTTGTTGTGCAGAACTTCTGTCATTAAATAATGCAAAAAAAAAAAAAAAAAAAATAACATAAAAAATATTAAAAAAAAACTGCTTAATTTTTAGTAGAAAATTATTTATTGATATAGTTTTGTAATAAGGTTCGTCGCTCATACCAAATAACCAAGTATAGGATATTTAGGATTTTGTATCTAAAAGCCTGTTTCATTTTTAATACGCTTTTATTAGTTTCACCTGAATGTTTGTTTGTTTGTAACTGACTCTTTGGGATCGATTTTGCCCTACTTTAAGCGATCAGATTTAATTGAAGCGTTGTAGACTTATCAAAGACCGACGACAATAAAATATATTGATAAGTTTATTATCTCATCATGATTAAGATCGCCAGGATTAGAGATTTTATTTTAACTTATGAAGAGCAATTTAACCCTTGTAGTATGAAAGTACCTAAGTCATTCAAACCTACGTGGGACAGTGGCACAACGGATAACACGCCTGACTACGGATCAGGAGATTCCCTATTCGAATCCTGGCTGGCTCGGCATATTCGCATTTAGCCTTTGTATTACTCACAATTAAATTATTGTAAGAACTATAATTCCAGTCCTCCGTACCGGGACCTCATTTAAATATTATAGTTTAAAAAAAATAAAAAACACGCTTTTTAGAGTTAATCAAACTAAAAAGTAAAAAATAATTGTTAACGTAAGAATAAAATGACTGACGAGAAAATGAATGTCACTGTTCTAAAAGCGTGGGGTGCTTTGTATGACATTTTTAAACTAACTCTGCATTTCGGAATGAAACTAGTGAAAAATTATAACGATTGATATCGAGCACCCCACTCTTTTAGAATAGTGACAATTCATTTTCTCGTCAGTCATTCTATTCTTATGTTAACAATTATTTTTTACTTTTTAGTTTGATTAACTCTAAAAGCGTGTTTTTTATTTTTTTAAAACTATAATTTTTTTTATCTTTGCATGTCATGATTAATGCATTGAAATAAAATATGTTCCTCTGTTTCCTGTTTATTGCAACTTAAATAAAGCGGAGAAGATGTTAATCCAAATCTATTGAGTCTAATTTTTAGAAGGATAGGTTTTGGTGCGAAATCGTGAAATTAGTACTTCTTTAATTAATAATTAGTACTTCTTTAATTTAATACTATTTAAATGAACCAATTCTGGCGCATATTTTCCTCTGTTCTATTGCTCATCTGAGTTTTTAAATGTTGCCTTATGTTAGATGACGCCATCTGGAGACACCCAATTTAAAATCGTTGTGTCTGATGCGGATTTCGCTAAGGAATTTGCTTGTTCATTTTCGTTTATGCCAACGTGACCTGGAGTCCAGACGGCTTTGCAAAGATAAAACTGAGTTCAAGTTTTTTTTAGATGGTCTCCCAAGAAGTTTGATAACTCGTGTGGCTTTAAAATTACAATTTTGAGAGCTCGAAGGATAGAGTGACTATCTGATAAAACAAATAATATAAAAAAATTTTTAAGTCAATTCCTACATTTTTTCACTATATTGCAGAAAGTCCTTTATAAATAATTTTCATTTTTTAAAGTTTATCTGGCGCCATCTATTGGTAGATACATGCAACTTAAATCTAAAAAAACTAAAATTAATTAATTAAATTTGATTACTGAATTAATATTTGAATAAAACTGTATTAACATCCAGTGTCATCCACTACAAGTTAAAAAAAAATGTATTTGAACTTGAGTGGATGAATAAGAAGTATTTTATTGACGATTGAAAATTTGAACAAGATATATATAGGGAGAATGTGAGCTAATAGAAGGAATTGAATAATGCAATGGGATGATTCGAGTTCAAAGGTTGATAATATCAGTGCGAGAGTTTCACCTGTAAAAGTATTATTGTAATTTGAGATCATCCCAGATGAAATTTCGTGAGAGGAAAAAATTAATACAGGATATTGAGTATTTGATCGGAGTTTTAGATGCATGAGTTGCTAAAATGATTTTAATTTTTCCAGTTTTCCTCTTTATATTGTGCAAAAAGATTCTTAATTAAATGATGTGGTAGTTGTTTGGTTTGGAAAGGTAAATCATCAAGATGAAATGAAATTGTATCATTTTTATCAATGTGATGAAGATTGGGAATTAGAGAGGAAGAAATAATGTGAAAATTTTCCAAAAGATCAGCGGAAAAGGTCTGAAGTGAAATCGGATGATTTAAGCGAGGAGAACAATTCTTTAATCTGAGATACAGAGAGGGGGGGGGGATGAATCTAAAAAATATGTTTTAGAAAAAGCTTTCTGCTAACGTAAACTGTCAATGGAAGAATGGAGTTTGGCTGGCTTCTTTGTATAACACTAGAATAGGAGTCCATTTGGGGAGACTTGTTGCAAACCGTAAAGCAACATTGTACACTGTGGTAAGAACTTGTGGTTACTGGGAAGAGAGGAAATAAAAATAGGATGTGGGCACACTTTTTCGGTCGCAGGCCAAATATCGAAAAAAAAAAAAAAAGTTTGGCGGGCCAAGATTTTTTCTAAAATTTCAAAAACAATATACAAGTATTACAATTTAAACATGTTAATGAGATGAATGAAATTGCAATTTTATTTTTAAAAGTTCCCATATTGAGGTTCGAGGTGAGATATACTGATTCTAAGGAACGAGGCTAAATGCTCATCTGTCAGTCTACTTTTGAAATAATTCCTTCTAAGGTTCATAGTTGAAAACACTTGTTCACATATATAAGATGAAGCAAACATAGCACTGATTTTCTGGGCGTGAGATATTAAATTTGGGAAACTTACTTTCGATAATGATATGTAAAACTCTTAACTTCGGCATATTTAGAAATAACTGCTAAATATTTCTTTTAATTTACCTCGGACCGGCAGATTAAAATTTTATCCGCGGGCCGGATATAACCTTCCGGAAGGCCGGTGTTGGCCCGCGGGCCGTAGTTTGCCCATCCCTGGGATAGCCATATTCCAGAATGTTATGAATAATGGAGCTTACAATTTTGATGAGATGCCATGAACGACAACCCCAAGAGTTTGCGACGATTGCTTTATTAGCATTAAGTTTTTTTAATAGTTTTCTTTTTTAATGTAAGAAATTTTGTTTAAAGTTGAGATTATAAGAAAAACAAGACCGGGAAAGTCTAGTGTGTTGTTTCAATGGGGTATTGATGCTATGAATTTGCACATGCCGTTTGGAACTTTGTTTTTTGTTTAAAAATTTACTGCTTCACATTTTTTTCTGGTTGGAGAATTAAATTCAAAGAATTACACCACTGGGAATTTTTGTGAAGTGAAAGATGGTGATTAAGAAGAACTTTTTCAAGTTGAAAGTCACTGCTAATAAATTAATAGTTTAAAAAAACACGCTTTTAGAGTTAATCAAACTAAAAAGTAAAAAATAATTGTTATCATAAGAATAAAATGACTGACTAGAAAATGAATGTCACTGTTCTAAAAGCGTGGTGTGCTTTGTATGACATTTTTAAACTAACTCTGCATTTCGGAATGAAACTAGTGAAAAATCATAACGATTGATATCAAGCACTCCACGCTTTTAGAACAGTGACATTCATTTTCTAGTCAGTCATTTTATTCGGTACTTACGTATTAACGATACCTTGGCGACAGTTGCGGCAATAAAGAGCACACGCGCCAACCGCAGCTACAGATTTGGCGGTTTTTATTATTCTGTTTTATATTAGGCTGTTAGATTGGCGACACTTAAAAACCGCCAAGTCTTTCGCCAAGGTATCGTTAATACGTAAGTACCTTTTATTCTTAAAGTTGTACACTGTGAGAACATTGTACTTTTTTACTAAAACTAAAAAATAATTGTTAAATTATTTTTTAGTTTTTTAAACTATTAATTTATTTTTTACTTTTTAGTTTGATTAACTCTAAAAGCGTGTTTTTAGTGTTTTTAAACTATAATATTTAAATGAGATTAGTGTCGTCGGTCCTTGATAAGTCTACAAAGTTTAAATTAAATCTGATCGCTTAAAGTATGGCAAAATCGAGCCCAAAGAGTCAGTTACATACATACAAAAAAACATATAGGTGAAGCTAATAAAAGCGTATTAAAAATTTGAAAGATGTTGTCGGCATCAATTTATCGATTACGTCAACAACTACATTCGTTATGCATTTCTTACCGTCTTCATATTAGCGATTCGACTTATTTTAATGATTCGAACAGTTTGAAAACGTTTGAATGAAACGAACCTGAAACCCATGGTACAGAGCGCTAACCACTTAGCCACGAGGCCCCCTTGCAGAAGAGGGGAAAATAAAAAATTAGGCTAAAGAAGTTATTAAAAACAAGATTCTGCTCAATACAACTTAATTATTAATGGCAACTAATATTATGATATATAAATATATATATATATTTTTTTTTCGGTTATTTAACCAGAATAAAAATCTTTCAGTTTATGAAAACAAAATGGCGTCATATTTCTATTGAAATTTGTTCATTAGATTGTTTACCATTACAAACATTTAAATTATTTTATTAAAATGGGGCTCAAATTATTTTTATTAAATAAAGCTTTAGATTTTCCTTACACAACTTGCTAATTCAGTTGTAAAAATTGAAAAGAAATACTATATGAAATATTTGTGAAGACGTTCAAAGATTACTGAAATTCTTCAAATGAATAATTCAAACACTTTAAATTGTCACAAAAATCTTAAATTTTAGTGTGCAGATTGGGTAACCAGATTGTAATCGTGTGTTTGGGTTGAGAAACTTGAGGCACAGTTGGAGTCGAACTCACAGCTTTATTTAGAAATGCACAAATACCACACTGCAATTAGAGACATACAATATTTAATATATTTAAAGACATATAATTATAAATTTGTAAAAGGATTCCACTTCTAAGCCGAAAACTCGATATTCAGCTATGTGCAGGATGCTCGAAATATACTTCCTCTCCTGGTGAGAGTCTGTAGGCCAGCTGACCATTTCTTCTGAGTGGGTAGAAGGAAGTATGGTTAAAAAAAAAAAAAAATATCTGTTTTTGTACTAATCAGAGTCTTTGATGTTCTATAATTTTTAAACGACATAAAATAAATGTATTTTTAGCTGCAATTTTTCTTTCATTATGAAGTAATTAAAAAAAAAAAATCAATCTCATTTTCAAAGTAATTTTTGATGTTTTATTTTTATAAATTTGAAATTAAATTATTTCAGTACTATTAAGTTTTTTTTTTTTTTTCAACAAGTTTTAAACGCACTAACATGTAAAATTTCAAAGTTTGAAAAAGTATGCAATTCTTTATAATATTGTAAGAGTGTATTGTTTCTACATACTACTGTGTCCAAAAGGTAAAACCAATTTAAAATTCCCGGGAATTACGGAATTTCAATTTTTTTTCTTTTTTAGGTTGCTGGCACTGTCCTTGACAATCTTGTGAAATTTGACGTCAAAATATTCATTAGTGTTTGAGTTACGCTTATCTTTGTGAGACGCTAAAACTGATTCCGGCGATTTATTTGCATTAAATTTTGTTTGCGGAAACGTATAGAATGTTGCAGAAGCCTTTTTTCTCCAAAAATGAAACTCATATCGTTCCACAACCACCGTATTCACACCGATGCGACTTCTGGCTATTCCTTAAACTCAAAAGACTACTCCGGGGACACCATTTTGAGTCGATTGAAGAGATTCAACGTGAATCGCCGCGAGCTTTGAAGGCCATCCCAGCCGATGACTTTTTAGCATGCATTGAGGATTGGAAAAAAAGTAGTTGTTGTGCCTAATCATCAGTGGCCTGCTGTGCGGGGCGAACATCCCATGAGTGATCTACTCATGGATGGAGGGAAAGGGGCAGTTTCTGTTGTGATGGAGCACCCGTAGGTAGAAATCTGACTTTTTGCTCCGTGACGCTCTTACAGTTATGAGACCGGGATCTACGGCTTTAAGTGGATTCCGAACCACTACAAATATCCCTGTCACCGCCGGGACTCGAACCCGAAACCTGTGGTACAGAGCGCTAGCCACTCTACCATTCAGGCCCTGGAAAAAAAGTTGGCATAAGTGCATTGTGTCCTTAGGGGATTACTTTGAAGGCGATGAAATAAATTTGGAAGAATAAATAAAAAGTTTTTGAAAAAAAAAAAAAAAAATTGGTCTTATTTTTTTGGGCACAGTAGTATATATGAACTTAATTGTAACTTTTTTTTGTCATTTCATTTGTCTTTATAGTTGATATTTTTCTTTCATTTTAGTTTCTCTTATCCACGCATCGTTCAGGATGAGAAATATCCGTAACAAGTTAACCAACAAATTGTGTGCAAGTGTATTGAAAAAAATCTCCCATGGGGATATTTCTAGAAGCTCGTGATTTCGAGTCGTTCTCGCACAGTGAAAAACAGTGACAGTGAAAAAATGGTGTGATATAAAAGAAAAATTAAAATGAATTTTATTTATATTTTCTTATCTTAAGATAATATATGCTCAATTTTTCTTTTTTTTTTGTAAATTTTGATATTTATGTAAATTGCCTTTTAAAGCAGAACTTAAAATTAGTCACTGAAAAGCTATGTAAACATCAAGCAATTCTGTCTACACATCACATCAAAAGCTATTCAAATTATATTTAAACCACTGATTTGTATATGATGTAATATATAAATGATGTAAATAAAATGAGATTTTTGTATAAAAAAAAAAATGGAAAAACATATTTAATTTTTTATCAATAATTTGAAATTCATTTGCATTGCAACATTTTTAGTACCTACATTATTTTGTCTGAATAAAGTGTGTGTATATATATATATATACTGATCATATATTTTAGATTATTTTAATTTTATTTACTAATATACAAAAATATTTTCGACTTAAAATGTGTGTATGTAATTTTTAAATATAAATTTGACAATGATTTAATAACAATTGCCATTATGCAATGCAAGACTTTTTATTTGAATTTTTATCTTAGGTTAATTGTAATTTAATTGTTTTGGAAAAGATATTGAGAGATTCGGGTATAAACTTAAGAGGACATATTTTCTTCAAGTCTGTTCAGATTTTATCTTATGCTGACGATGTTTGTAATCATTGCAAGATTATTAGACCTATTTTGGTCTATGGTTCTGAAACTCGGACTTTGGCATGTAGTCCATTTGGGTATATTTCAGCGGAAGATTTGTAGGGCTATTCTTGGAGGTGTTGGGGAAAGTGATTTTGAAGAAGATGGTACAACGTAGAAATTTTTAAATGCTATAAAGACCCAGATGTTATAAAAGCTATTAAGATCAATAGATTAAACTGGGCTGCTCATGGATTCAAAAATGATTTAAACCCAGTTTTCGTTTTGGCAAAGGCGCTGGAACAAAGAGGAAGAGGACGACCCAAGTTGCGATGGATAGACGCAGTTGAAAAGATTTTACTGTACAAAGGGGATGGACCTTGTCACCCAGAGAATGCATGGAAATCTCTTCAAAGAAAAGCCTTGGCCCATTCTGGGCTGTTGTTGTTGATGACGAGTAATTCTAATTGAAGTAATAACACAGTCAATTAGCTACAGAGAGTTTAAAATTGTAAACGAAAGATAGAGAGGATTATTTGAAAATAATTTTAGCATTTTACTTAAAGATATTTTTTATTTGAAGGGAATACCTCAGATCAAATTTCAATTTTGCATTCTTTAATTAGAGTTTTTTCGTATATAAACTTGTTGCAGAAAAAATTATCAATATATGTTTTACTGAATTCTGGCAATTCCGAATCATGTCTTTAAATAATAATAAATATCCTTTAAAAAAATCTACTATGGATGTTATTATTAAAAATGAATATTCATTCCTAAATTTTTGATTTTCAAAATATATTTATAAAGAACCAAAGCGATGCTTTACATTTCTACAGCCTAAAGAGGAATTGACAAATAGCTAGTTTTCTCCTCTGTTGAACGAGCACAATATAATAAAATTTTGAAGATACATTTATAACCATAAATGTACAAAGACATTTCCTTGTTCTGCGATGTTTTCTTTCATATATTTTATAGCTATAAGGAAGCCATCGTGAGCTTCAAGGATCTATTCATGTAAGAAACAGAGCGGTGCAAATTTATTGAGACAGTTCTTTAACAAAACGCAGAAATGCTGTAAAAAAAAAAAAAAAAAGTACTTTTATGTTGATACTTTCCATTTATGATCATTCGAACTTTTTCTCTTTTAAAAAATTATTTCTTTAAGTTTTTTCTTTTTATCGAGATTTTTGCAGCTGGCAAACACTTAGGCCTACAGCTTTTCTTGGATGCCATCATATAATCAGTTTATTTTTACTATATATGTTTGCATTACCCAGGGGTCCCGCAACATGATCGTAGAGTGTTGCTTGAAAATAACTCTCTTCCTGGCTAATGCTAAGGAGTAACATTGGTGCAGCGCTTGCTCCTATTAGGCATTCAAGACAACTGTCTGGGACCAGCTGCATTAGAACAAAATAAATAAATATATAATAGGATTTTTTTTTTTTTCAGATTTCGATGAAGGGTTTAAGCAGGAAAATGATTTAGCTTCAGTTTAATTAATAAAGAATATGTACATTTAATTATTCGAAAAATTAAACCTTGGTTTATTTTAGCATACTATAGAGATCAGACCTCATTTCAAAACCGTTAAGGCCCTGAAGGATTTTTTAAATTTAATCTACGATTTTAAATCATGTTTTTTTGAAGTCGGGACTAAATAAGATGGATAAGATAAATTATATAATAAATGCCCAAGCTCATATGTATCAACCGTTTATATATATACATATCTGGAAGAAAGTGACGGACACCCCTAAAAGTAGAATGACAATACAGCTGGCATATGCGCAATGGTACCACGGGTTCGAGTCGACTAGGCGGTGCCACCACGGATGTTTGTAGTGGTTCGAATCCACTGTTTGGTTGGATTGCAAACCGTAGGTCCCTCCGTCTAAAATGATCGTAGAGCGTTACGCAGGTATTGTTACTGCCGCGTCCATAGCATGGACAACCTCAAGCTCACCAGCTCACCGGCGGGTGCTGGTTTGTGCTAAGTGAGTCAACATCCATGAGTGCAGCGCTTGCCTTTAGGCATCAAGGGCCGTTTCGACAACTGCCTGAGTGTTTGCCAGCAGCATTAGAACAAAATAAATATATAATAGGAATTTTTTTGGATTTTATTATTTTTTTTTTTCAGATTTCGATGAATGGTTTAAGCAGGAAAAGTGATTCAACTTCAGTTTAATTAAAAAATATGCATTTATATTATTCGAAAAAAAGTTTTAATTTTTTTTTTATTTTATTGCATACTATAGAAGATCAGATCTCATTTCAAAACCATGATAAATTGAATGAAGGATTTTTTTGTGAACAACAACGTTTATGGATCTACGATATTTATTCTCAAATTCATGTTCCATTTTGAAATTGCACTAAACAACGAAGTGGATATTGCTAAATTATACTAATTGAAATGCCCAAGCTTGCAGCTGTATCAACCAAAGGAGGCCCTTCCTAAATTTATATAAATATGGGTTTATATATCGTTATACCAAGTCGGCCATCAGGTGTATTTCTATCTGTATATATATATGGGGACCTGCTGGCCAAGTGACTAGCTCGGAGCCACATGTTTCGGGTTCGAGTCCCAACGGTGTTATGGATGATTGTGGTGATTCAGAATCCACTTTAAATCGTAGATGCCGATCTAATATGACTGTAGGGTATAGGGCTGACGACCCTACCCTGTAAAATGAAAATATCTCATGTTTCGGAATCTGCCAGTAGGCAGATGACCTTAGCCCACTATGAGGCTGTTGCGCCTTTGAAGATATGTATATTTGATTTCTCACTTCTGTACTTAATTTCTACAAAATCGAACCAAATACTGAAGCATTTAGTAAATTTATTTAATATCATATATCAAATACTTTATTTCACTTTTTATATTGTGTTATTATTATTTTAATATGTATTTAATAAATTGCAATGCATGTGTTTTGCATTTTTTGTGAGTGTATTCGGTAGCCCTGTTTTAAATATATAATATAATAATATTATCATAATATATTATTTTAACATTATTAATAATATATTAGGGATCTGATGGCAGAGTGACTGGCTCGGTGCCACAGGTTTCGGGTTCGAGCTCCGGTGGTGCCATGGATGTTTGTCAGTGGTTCGAAATCCACTTTAAACTATAGATCTCAATCTATTTAGCTCTTGTGTGTACAAAATGACCATAGAGCGACAAACCAAACCGTAGGTCTCAGTCTAATATGACTGTGGAGCGTTGGATGTAGGATCGACCACCTTACCCCGTAAAAAGAAAAACATCTCATGTTTCATAATCTGCCAGTAGACGGACAGCCTTGTCCCGCAATGGGGCTGTTGCGCCATTGAAGGAGAAAGAGAATATATTATTATAATATTACTATCAATATTGTCAATGCAATTTAAAGAAGGAATTAAAAAATTTAAATAATGAATAAATTTTTTTGTATCATATTGAAATGATGAGTTGCCACTCAAATAAATTCTTGGACGCTCCCGAAAACGAAAGAATTTTTTAAAAAGTTAAAAGAAATCAGGTTTCTCGGTTGAAAAAAATTTAAATTATGTCACTGGAACTTAGTTACGGTTCTGATTTGCAGATACAAAAACCTAAAAACAGTGACGCAATTTTAAAACAGGTTCTTAAAAATAAAATAGGAGGGGGAAGGAGAATAAAAATATTGTTTTTAAGCAATAACTAAAGTTAGATAAAAAATAAAAGTTGCCTTTTGTGGAAATTCCTTCAAATTATTATTATTATTATTATTTTTTTTTTTTTAATTAGATTTAAAACACTTTCAGAACATTGATCTCAGTTTATGAATGAGGAAAATATATATATATATATATATATATATATATATATATACTTTTAAATGA
The DNA here is from genome assembly GCA_021605095.1 of Caerostris extrusa. NCBI lineage: Eukaryota > Metazoa > Arthropoda > Arachnida > Araneae > Araneidae > Caerostris > Caerostris extrusa. Next base: position 27,683 of record BPLR01016041.1, on the reverse strand, counting down.
CAGTATTTCAAAAGATATTGAAACATTCGTCGAAGATAAATTCGAAAGATATCTAGAAAGATATATATAAAGACTGAATAGATATCATTTTATCCTGGTACATTCCAGTTTTCCTGACGTCAGCAGTTATATATATATATATATATATTACATCTTCAGTACCTAGCTTTATATTGACCTTTTATCAAAAATAGCTTAGTTTTTTTTTTTTTTTTTTGAAGTAAGAGAAATAAAACATTTGTTTAGTTCTGCTTATAAGAATCGTCCAATGAATCAAACATTATAAGATGAATCAATTTATCAACTAAATGGATTTATGTTTAAAAATACATAAAATTATTATAAAAATATTATAAATTATATAACAAATTTTGGGGCCTGATGGCTGAGTGACTAGTGCTCGCTGCTACAGGCTACAGTTTACCTTTATATCTCGGCGGTGCCATGGATGTTTAGTGGCTCGAATCCACTTTAAACCATATATTTCGGTCTAATGTGACTCTAGGGCGCCATGATATCTAATGATTACACATCAGATTTACATAATCATCACATATTAGATCAACCCTACATATTAAATCTACGTGATCTAATATATAGGAAAAGAAAACCTCTCCTGTCTAGAAATCTGCCAGTAGGTAGACGGCCTTGGTTCACCATGGGGCTGTTGTGCCAATGAAGAAGAATATACAAAATTTTATAATCTGTCTTTATTGATAAAATATTACTTAAAAATGTATTAGGATAAAAACAAATTGTTTATAATATTTGATTTTTAAACCAAATATCCGATAGTCGTACATGTGCACTTTTAATAAAACCTGTAATGATGCTCTAGCCATATTTTTGTAACAATTTAATTACAATTTTAATTTCTTTTTTGTGGTGATTCATGAAAGAGCGTGGCTGCAGAATGCGAATAACAGATTAAAAAGAACTAATTGTGAACGTCATATCCTTTGTTACATAATATTGTTGCAAGTGACACGAAGAAAGCGTGAATGTATATTGTATATCCTCCGTGACATTAATATGCGTTAACACAAAATCTTTGTAGATGAGGGAGGAAAAATCCATTTAAATTCTTTTTTTTTTTTTTCATGTATATTACAAACCATATGTGTCTATCGTTTGTGCTTTAATTATTTTTTTTTAAATTAGTGTTTTTTTTTTTTTAATCACCTAAATTCTGTCGCTGCAATTGGTGATACGCGTTGACGAATCTTAATTTCGTTAATAATTGCAATAAAAATTTTCAGTAACTATCAGTAATTACGAATTATATGGATTTAAAATCTGTTCTTCTATTAAAATTTTTTAATGCATCAATATGAAAGTTGCTTTGATAATTTTGTAGTAATTAACTTTTTTTCAGTGTTAGGCTTTATATAGGGCCTGATGGACGAGTGACTGGCGCTTGGTGCCACAGGTTTCGAGTTCGTGTTCCGGTTGGGCCATGGATGTTTGCAATGGTTCAGAATCCACTTTAAACCGTATGTCCGGTCTAATATGACGATTGGGTGTAGAGCTGACAACTTTACCCCGTAAAAAGAAGACAACTCTTGCCTCGAAACCTGCCAGTAGGCAGACGGTCTTGGCCGACCATGCGAGTGTTGCGCTAATGACTGGTTTGGTTTGTCATTTAGAAAAAAATCTAAATTTCATTTTAGAAAAAAACGATTCGCAGGTATAAGTTGAACTAAAAGCGATATGAATTTCAATTAAGAGTCTGGTTTGCTCTCCTATCAGCAGTGCGTGTCTAGGGATGGTCACTTATGTCATTCGAAGTGAACATTGAACCTGTTATATTAGATGTTCCAAGATGTGCGCATCATCAGTTCGCATAATATAATTTAATTATTATGTGAACTCATAACTGGAAACTCTTAAATAAAACAGGCACATCTGTCTTATATTCGCAAGAATATTATTTTAAAATCAAAGTTAATTTTTTTCTCATCATTTCGACAACTAATTTATGAATACATGTGGGCCTGAATGGCCGAGTGGCTAGCGCTCTGGAGCTCGGTACCACAGGTTTTGGGTTCGAGTCCCGGTGGTGCCATGGTTGTTTGTAGTGGTTCAGAATCCACTTTAATCCGTAGATCCCGGTCTAACATGAGCGTTGTGGGGGCATTGTTACTCTGCGTCCGTAGCTTATCTTCAAGTTACACGCGCCCCTGGGTAATGCGAAGTGAGTAATATCTGTGCTGCGCTTGCCTTAAGGCGTCCAAGACCAAGCTGTCTAAGTGTTTGCCAGCTGCATTAGAAAAAAAAAATCATGAATACATGGATACACACATAATGTATTTTTTAATACATTGGTCTTCACTACTTTGGCCATTATAAAATAAATATATTTTGTAGAAGTGCAATAAATCTCACGGGCTAGAAAATATTCAAGGCGCGGGTTGGCTATCCCTGCTTTTAAGCCATTTCGTTCTTTCTACCATCCATATTGTCTGAAATTCCTTTTTCGACAGTTGTACTCTCCGTACTGTCTGGCACCTTTCACTCCACACTCCTTTTTTTTTTTCACCCATTCTCGGTTCCGAAGTCTAACGGGCAAAGAAAAAAAAAAAAACATGCAAAGTTCAAAGTATACCCTAAGAGTCAATCACTTCCCCTTTGGCTATATTTTGTTTTGGGAAGACATGGTGGATAGGGGTTGCAATACCGGGATACCGAATACCGGTATTTTGAGCATTTGTACAGTTTTTGTAATACAGGTATTCACAAGTTTAAATACCGGTTTTTCGGTATTTACTAGAAATTTAGAATTTTTATTTGTGTAATTTACTTACGTATTAACGATACCTTGGCGACAGTTGCGCCAATAAAGAGCACACGCACCAACCGCAGCTACAGATTTGACGGTTTTTTTTTTTAAAATTTTTGTTCCAAATAATAAAAATATATAAAATTTTTAAAATCAAAACGCTTTCAAAAAAATTTTTGTTCCAAATAATAAAATATATCAAAACACTTCATTTAAAATCAAAACGCTTTCAACACTTTATTTAAACAAAAGTTCAAAAACACTTTATTTAAACACAAAGTAGACAAAAACACTTTATTTAAATACAAAGTAGTCAAAAACACATTTAACAGAAATTTCAAACAGATTTCAGTGGAAAACAGGCCGATATAGAGTTTAACATGGATTCAAAACAGTCTAATTGGGACATTTTCGTTGTTTTGGTAAAATATTTCGCTCCTGAAAAATAAAATTGCATCTTGTTCTGTTTCTGGCAAATCCCAAATACACATTTTCGTAGCACTACAAAATGGCGTCAAACTCAACAAATCTGCAGCTGTTAAATTGCGCCACTTAAAACCGCCAAATCTGTAGCCGTTAGATTGGCGACACTTAAAACTGCCAAGTCTGTCGCCAAGATATCGTTAATACGTAAGTACCGTGAAATTTTTAAGAATAAGAATTTCACATATATATAGAATTTCACGATAAACTTATTCAGAATTCAGAACCTGTCCAAATTCAGTAGAATTCGGTACAGTTATCGAAGATTATAATGACACTAATGTTCATAGTGAAAATTAATTGTCTCTTGAACAAAAATTAGAATTAGCGATAGCTAAAAAAATTTCAACAAACCAAAATACAATACAAAAATCAGCTGTATCCAAAACAATCCGACGAGAAATAGATTTATTTGAAGATGATGCATTTAGAGGTAAATACTTGGAAAAAGTATATCGCGCATTGCTAACAGTACCACCAACTAGCGTAGATGCTGAAAGAGCGTTTTCGACAGCTGGTAAATTTTTGCACAAAAATTATGTTCCAGGCTTAATGATAGTACAATTGATGCATTATGTTTTTAAAATCATTTTCAAAAATTTGTAACAGTACCACAGACTGAATAGTGATATTTACACTTTTTTTAGATTTAAATAAATAAGATGTTCCTTTATTTTTTTGTGATTCTTTTATATACTGTTGTAATTTATAAGTTACAAATATTTTTGTGATATTTACAGGCTCTAATAAAACTGGCAAATAAAACAAAAAACACCTGCATTTTCTTTCTTTTTCTAAAGAATTTCTAACACAGGTATTAAAATTAAGATCTAAAAATACCGAATACCGGTATTGAACTTTTTGGTCCGATATTGCAATCCCTAATGGTGGATCCTTACTGATTGTCTGTTTTCATATAGTGTTTTGAAATTACTGCATTTAGTTGATTGATTGGTTAACATATTCTTTTGGAGCTATTTAACCCCTGGGGCTCCATCTCCGATTTGACAGGGTAAATCAGTCGAAACAATGAAAATTGTCCAGAATATATTTACAGATATAATAAAATTAACTTACAATCATAAACAAATAAAAGAAAAACAATTAAAATTTAAATCTAAATTTTGCGCGGATGTTTTATATCATAATTGGGAGCGTAAGAGTCAATTTCTTGGATCGCAATATTTTTTCATGATTAATAAGCGTGTCAAAAATTTAATAGAAATGTGTTTAAGAAAGCTGTTAAAGAAGGAATGTTAATAGCTTTATAGATACCAGAATTGCACATGAACCATTTAGCAGAGTCATTTGGCGGATAGTGATATTTTGTAAAGTTTCGAGTCGTTTTTAAATTAGATTTAGCTGCATAGGACCAGACCGAGCAAGCATACGTGGAATTGGGCGAATCATAGCAGTATAAAGAAGAATTTTGTTATCCCTGGTCATGGTATAATTTCTATTTATAAGTGGGTAAAAGTTTCGGTACCCGTATTAACGGTACGTTGGTGACATACTTGGCGTTTTTAAGTGTCGCCAATGTAACAGCTGAAGATTGGGCGTTTTTTTTTTGCGTTTTGATTTTAAATGAAGTGTTTCATATATATGTTATTATTTGGAACAAAAATTTTAAGTATAGATTGGCGCCACTTAAAAACCGCCAAATCTGTAGCTGCGGTTGGCGCGTTTGCACTTTATTGGCGCAACTGTCGCCAAGGTACCGTTAATACGTAAGTACCAAATTTTCTGAAGGTAATACGAAATTTAGTTTTGGTGTACAGAAAATATTGTTTCCAAGTTAAATGCTGATCCAGAATAACTCCTAAATATTTGGTTTGACTATTCCAAGGGATAATATTATTGTTGATCATAATCACAGGTTTTTTACGTTTATTTCCATCATCCATTCAATTTCAGACTTATCTACATTTAAAGAAATTTTCCTTTTATTGAACCAGTAATTGAGAACTTTAAGGTGATTAATAAGAGTGATAGCTAACAATTTAGTGTTTTTATTTTTGCAAAGGATTGCAGTATTATCACTGCATTTGCCGAGAATTGTGTTAACGGATAATGGTATTTTTGGAATATGGAAAGTTCTGTTTTTAATAACATGGAACTGTCATGAAAATATATTTTATTTTAGTGAGTTACATTTAAAGTATATCGATATTACACTGGAAAAAATGTATACTATTTCATTATATCATGATAATTTCATTGTGTTTTGATATGTTCTCAGCATAAATCAGCCGACAGTTATTCATTTGACATTTAATAATTTAAGAATGAAAAAAATTATACCCTCAAATTGCGAAAAAAAAAAATCTTAATTCGAAGATACCAAATCTGGTAACTGGATCTTCACTTTCCTTATCATTAATAAAAAAAAAAAAAAATGAGGATGCAGTTATCACATTTTCGTTTTTACTTATATCAGTAAATAATTTTCTTGTTTTATTTTTAATGGTTTTTCCTATATATATTGTGAAATTTTCATTCATTTATTAATGTAAAGAAATAAATATTTACCTGAGGAAACACTTTTAAACGATTAATGTATTAGGTATTTTCCTAAAAGTTAATTCATTGAATGTCTAGATATTAACCTAAATAAAGGTTTGTAAACCTTTTTTTTTTTTTTTCAAGTTATGATATTTTTCATTTTTTTCCTTGTCATATGGGGTTTTACCCAGCAACCGTTTTGGATTTTCTAAGATTTAAGAAAGATTGATAGTTCCGGGTTAATAATTGTAAAAAGAAATGAATGGGATATGTAAAGATTCGAGAAGGAATTTCTTCAAACACAGATAAAAATAGAAATCTATATTATCTTTCTGTATAAAAAAAACCATAATGATATAACGATAATGATAATAATTGTAAAGGAAATGCTTAATAATTATAAAGATTAATAGTACCGTTTAATAATTGTAAAGGAAATGTGAAAATATATAAAGATTCGCGATGAAATTTCTTGAGAAATAGATAAAAATAGAAATCTTTATTATCTTTCTTATATATAAACCATAATGAAATAACGATAATGATAATGATAACCATTATAATATTTAATAACGATAAAAAACAATCATTATGTAATGATATAATGATTATTTTTTCATATTAAATGTTGAATTTTTTTTTTTATATCGTTAATATTTTACCATGCTTTTTTTTTATTTAAATGTAAAAAGAATTGTTTCATTTTCTCTGAATTTCTTTCTTTGGCTTTAATTAATTTAACGAATTTTCGTTGTGTGTTTAGAATCGTCAATACCCAACTTTGAGTTTTATTATTTTTTTATTAGGAAAATATTATGTATTATCTACTTATTTTTTTCATAAAGACCCCTTAATATACTCAACTCAATTAATAATATTATGTCACAATTTATATAGTTGGTTTGTTAAAGTGTTATTATGATAAAAAAAAAAAAAAAGTTTATAAAAATTTAAAATGGTACTAAAATAAAAAAATACTTTAAAAACAAGGTAAAAATGAAAAATAAATAATCATAAAAATAAAAAGAATTTAAGATTTTAAAATTAAAAAATTCAGTACAATCAGAGACAGGTTGCAGAAAGCCACAAAACAGTTTTAAATTACTGAACGATTGTGGGAGCTTAACATGGAGCACAGAACTGAATAAAAAATTCTTTCCTCCCTTTCACACACACACACACACACACACACACACAAAAACACACACACAAAACACACACACACAACAAAAGAGCCGCTTTTAGTGTTTAATTTATTTTCTTAAAAATATTTTTATGGAATTTTTAGTACTTACGTTTAACGATACCTTGGCGACAGACTTGGCGGTTTTTAAGTGACGCCAATCTTTATTATTTGGAATAAAAATATTTTGAAAGTTTTGATTTTAAATGAAGTGTTTCATATATATTTTATTATTTGGAACAAAAATTTTAAGTGTGGATTGATGCCAAATCTGTAGCTGCAAGGTTGGCGCGTGTGCTCATTGGCGCAACTGTCGCCAAGGTACCGTTAATACGTAAGTACCGAATTTTTTAGATAAGAAAAGTCCTTTCCGTTTATTTTCAATAGAAAAAAAAAAAGAAAAATCTTAACTATGGTTACTAATCACTACAAGAAAAAAAGGCACACATCATACAAGAAGAGTGGAAAAGGGCTGGGCCAGATTCGAACCCTCGACATTCAGGCCGGAGATCTGGTTCTTTACCCCATAATTTAGTCCATATACTTAATGGTAAAAAATCACTTACTATGTATGTAATCTTAAAAAATCATTTAATGTATCCTTTTTTGTAAGAATTAATTCAACTTGTTTGTAATTAAAAGTTCTTAATCGATATAACTTATTCTTAGTTAAGAAATAATTCAATATTATCCTTGATATGAATGCGGACTAATGGCCAATTGGCTAGCGGTGTGGTCTTTGGTACCACAGGCTTCAGGTTCAAATCCTGGCTGAGGCATGGATGTTTGCTAGTAGTTCGGAATTCACTTTAAGCCATAGGTCCCGGTCTCATATGGCCGTAGAGCGTGACAGAGCCCAATCAAACTTCTTTCTCATTCCCATCATCAATAACTCAGCTCTAGACACTGTGATGCGATGTGGCGTAGTAGTAGTAGTAGTAATCCACGTTAAACTGTAGGTCCCGGTCTAATTAGCCTAAAGTGTGCACAAGATGACCGTTGAGCGACAAACCAAATCAAACCAAATTATGATAAGATATCATGAAATATATTCTTAAAAAAAAAACATTATCAAAAATACATGAATAAAATTGATGACATACCGATATTTAACAGTCGAACACGTGCAAGTCTGACTGTTAAATATTGTGTGTCATCATCGCCATTCAGGTATTTTTATATCAAAACTAGAACACCTTATGAATCCTTGATGAAAATAAAGAAAGCAACCTGTCAAGAAATTTCCTCGTCATTTTGATTTGCACTCTCTCTTCGTACGCATAAAAACACAGCAAAGAAATTGACAGTTCATTACGAATACAGACTGCAAGAAAGGGATTTGTTGACATAAAAGTTCCCCTACTTTCTGAATGACTTGCAATACACTTCGGATGATGTCATTCTACCTAATATCCGGGATGATCTAGGTTGGCTTGACCCACTTTTTGAAGAAGCTTCAGACGGGGACAATGAACCTGACCCTATCGCCGGTTTTGCAAAGAAAAGGAGGCCCCTTTCTAGAGAAGTAATGCAACCAATCGGAAAACAGCCGCGCCTGAGATGCACGCCAAATCAACAGGTAATTAAAGGTTTGGCTGGATTTTCATTCTGTTGTGATGGTGGAGATAAAACTCTGTCACCTGAGAATTGGCGCTCACCGTTACGCTAGGTTGCCTTTTCTGGTAACCCGTTTTTTTCTTCATCTAACTGTAAGCGGTAACTTTCTATGTGTTGTAAATATACATATGGAGACTAGAAGACACAGTGGTAATGGTAAATGTTCGAGGTAGCGCGGGAGATTCGTGGATATTTTTTTGGATAGCAATGTGATTGTAAATTCGTAGTGATGTTGGTTGTGCATGTGTTTGTATTGTTGTGTTCATCACTGCATGTCTTAGTGACAGGTATGATTCATTTATTCAAACTTAAGATTCTAATTATCACATACTTGTATCAGGATATCATTGTGTATTTTCTATATATTAATTTAATCCATAATAAACTATAGTAAAAATTTACCATATAGTTGTTATATTAATTTACTTTTTATTTTCAATATCGGTTATTGTAAGTAATTTTTATAATTAGTAAAACATAATTAAATAAAATTAGATTAAATTCTTCTGATCAAATAGTTTTTGGAAGAGTCTGTCTGAATTTTTTCTTAAATTGTATTATTTTAATTGTTACAGTAATTATTTGTCATTTGTAATTATTCAAAAGTGCTTCTTAACGGGATATATTTTTGGAATTAATAATATCTTAATTTAAAAGTTGACAAAAATATTCATTAACATTTAGTTAGTTATAAAATTATGTATCGTCATTTGAGGTTAATTCAAGGAATATTTTTCAGTTTCGGTTTCAAATAATTTCTTAAAATTCAAAACTTTTAATAAATTAGAGACTTTTTTAAGGTTGTGCCTTCTGTGAGAAATAAAATATTAAAAATAAAACAAATTATCTTAAAATAACATATAAAAGTTAATGAATAATTTAAAATATAATTTGTCTGGTAATTTACTTAAAAAAAAAGGGACTACAATAATTAAAAGACACAAATTAAATTTGGTTTTATTAGGTAATTGTTTCCTATTAATAAACAAATTTGATGAAAACAATTACTGGTTGCTAGTACTATAGTATTTAGAGTTTAAAATTCGTTTTTCAAAGCCTGTTAGGATTTTTGCCATTTCAGTAAGCACATTATTAAAATTAAAATGTCATAACACATATTTCTTTTGCCTTTTATAAACATTATAAATATGCAATACGCATCAATTCCTTTTAATAAACAATATGTCTTTTAAATAAACAATACTTACTTCGATGAACTTTGAATAAATAGTAATGTGTCAAATGAAAGTTATTATGAATATGAAAATACAAGTTTGTAATTTATTGCCTACTTTTGATGTTAGTGTTTTATACAATTATAGTGCTGGATTTAACAATAGGTTTTTTTGTCATATGTATGAAAATTAATTAATTTAACAATAAATAAATAAATAAGTAAAAATGTATTTAAATAGCCTTACTTAATTAGTTTATTTAACTGAAAATATTCATATAATTTTTTTTTTTTTTTTGGGTTTAATACATTTGAATTTTGCTTAAAAATTGATTTTAATTTTTTTTCATATATTTTTGAAATAAAATTAATTATTTAAATTCTTTTACTGTCAAAGCAATTCTGAAGTAATTTTTTAAAAAAAAAAAATTTAGATATTTGCATAAGAACTTTATTGTAAGTAATACTCAAATCTTTGGACGAAAAAGTTTGGAAACTTTTATCACATCATTCTAAAAAATTAAAAAGCAAATAAAAAATTCTAATATTATTTATAAATAATATCTGTGGAAGATAAGCCTTTAGATTCCGACGAATAAAAAAAAAATGCAGAACGATTTTTAATTCTTATCTAATTAAAAAATTAAATTCTAGAAAAATGTTTTATTTAATATTTTTTTTAATTTATTACAAACTAAACATATATTAGCGTTTATTTAGCCTTTTGCTTCATTACCAAAGTAATATATATTTATAAGATTTAAAATTACATATACATATTTAAAAATTTTATATATAAAATATAAATAAATAACCATCCAGAAAATCAGAGAAATCTACCATAAATTTGAATTAAATGTTTGTGAACGTGCTCTTTTTATTGAACTAAAATGAATAATGAAAGACCGTTATATGTTTTATATATCTATTGAAAGTAAAGGATCGATTTGCAATAGTGTTATATTTCACATTATCTCAAGAACATCAAGCAAAAAAAAATTTATATCTATAAAATATAAATAAATAAGCAACCAGAACAGCCCAGAAATTTACCACGAATTTCAATACGTACTGTTTATACAATATACTGTACCGCGAGTTTCAATACGTACTGTTACAATATATATATATATATATATTGAAATATAGGATCGATTTGCAATAATGTTATCTGACATTGCAAATCGTGTGTTATGACACTATTGACAAATAGCATCATATATATAACAAATAGTGTCTTATTTATGACAAATAGAGACAACATAACAAGTGTCATATGACACTATTGCAATAGTGTCATAGTTCACGTTATCTCAAGAACATCAAGCAAAAAAAAATTTATATACGAAATATAAATAAATAACCATTCGGAAAAGCCCAGAAATCCGTCTCAATTTCAGTTATTTTTGTAAACGAGTGAAATGAATAATGAAAGATCGTTACATGTTTTATATATTTATTGAAAATATAGGATCAATTTGCAATGGGGTCATATTTTACGTTATCTCAAGAACATCAAACAATCTTAATAGCCACAGAAATATTCGATTCACTTAAAAGATAACTGTAATATAGTCACAGTTTCATATTAAATAAATACTTTTTACTGTATTCACTAGATAGACGAATTCATTCGTTCATTCACTATTAATTTGGGTTCAGTTGAAAAATAATGGGGGGTGGGGTTGTGCATTTTTGGCAACGCCACAAATCAAAATGCATAAACTGAGTTCTTAAGTATTCTATAAAGAATAACGCAGTTTTTCACCATTGCATCGGTTTTGATTTTTTATAAAGACATTTTGTGAACACAGATGATGGTATTTTTAGAAATCTCAGGTTTAGTTGTTAGTCTCACGTTTTTGAAGATGTCATATCATAATGATATCATATTTAACTTACATATCACATTTAAAAATATTTTTTTTAAATTTGTAGAAATTTAATGTTATATTTTAATAGAAATGTAACAAAAACTGCATAAAAAATGTATTTTCTTCGAATTTAACATTTTATTAATAGTTTCGCCTCAATTAATCTTTTAATATGGAATATGTTTTAGTTACGACCAAATTTACAAAATTCATAAAAGTTTAAAAATGTCACGTTTGTTGAAAATTGGCGACTTGATAATTATTATTTATTTATTGTTTCTTGGACTATAACTTTTGATATATTTTTTTCTAATGCAGCTGGCAAATATTTAGATAGTTATCTTTTATGCCATAAGCAAGGGCTGCACCGACGTTACTCACTAAGCACTACCCAGAGGATACGTGTAGTTTGAAGATAAGCTACGGACGCGGAGTAACAATACCCCCGCAACGGTCTGCGACCCTATTAGACCAGGACCTACTGTTTAAAGTGGATTCTGAACCACGATAAATATCCATGGCACCGCCGGGACTGTTTTGATACAATATAATCATAAGTAAAAACAAAAGAAAATCAGAGGAAAATAAACTAGAAAGATTGTCAGAGGAAACGATAGTTAAAATTAGTCGAAGAATTAATTAGTCGAATAAAAAAATAATCGAAGAAACATAAATAATAATTTTCAAGCCACCAAATATCAGCAAACGTGGCATGTATTAACTTTCTATGCATTTCATAAATTTGGTCGTAATTAAAACATGTTTCATTTTAAAAGATTAACTGAGGCAAATCTATCATTTACTAAAAAAATTAAATTAAAAAAAAAAAATAATTTTTATGCAGTTTTGTTACTTTTCAAATAAAATACAACATTAAATTTTTACAAATTAAAAAAAAAATATATTTTGAAAGTAATAAATAATTAAAATTTTAATTTTAGAAGTAATTGTGTAGATTAATAAATGAACACCAATACTTTGTTAAAAATGCAAAAATAAGCTATCTACGACGATGAACATATAATATAAATAAGTAAATATAGAATGACTAATTAAAAATTTTTCTTTTTTTTTTTTCCATCTGCTTCTTTACTGACTTAATTAAAAGTTAAATTCAAAGAAAAAGAAATTATTCAATTTTTGTTAATTTTCAATTAAAATATAACATTAAATTTCTACAAATTAAAAAAATATATTTTAAAAGTAATAAATAATTAAGATAGTTTAATTATAGAATCACTGTAGATTAATAGATAAACCCCAATCCTTTGTTAAAAAATGCAAAAATAGACTAACCACGACAATATATGATACAAGTAAATATAGAATGATTAATTAAATTTGTCTTTTTTCATCTGTTTCAATAGTGACTTGATAATAGCGAATCTATTACAAGAACTACTATCGGCATACTTTATAAACATGCATTATTTGAAGAAGAACAATAGCGAATGTGTTGTGACCGTATCCTCCTACGAGTTTATTTAGTATTGAAAATTAAATTAGATCTTTCTCATTCGATTACTCTTGATTGACCTAGTAGTCTAAATAACTAAAACTTTTATTCAAATGATTACTGACATCCGCATTTGCAGATTCATAAAGAAAGCTGAAAGTATTTAGTTTTGTTAATACTTTAAAAGTAAATCCTATTTAAAATTTGTTTATTTAATTTTTTTGAAAGTAACCTATTTTATAACATATCCCGTAACAATTACTTTTTAAGCAAGAAATATAATTATCTGGTACTTCTTAGTTTAAACTTGCTGTAATATTTTTCTGTTTTACTTTTGGATGTCAAGTGAAAGGTTACATTGAAAAAAAAAATCAATAAAAGTGATGAAAACAATGCCATTTATTACACAATTTTTTTTACACCATAAATTGTTATTTTGAAATGTCGGCCATTTTGATTTGTGAACATTTGCTACCAGAAGGGTTGATATGTAGCAGATTCAGCATTCTTAAAGCATCACAGGGAACCTGGTACACTGTATCCAAATTTTACTTTCCCCAATTTTCAACGAACATCCCAAAGAGTTAAACCTGAGGATTTTTCCTTTTCTTTTTATCTTAGAATTGGAGAGTTTCTGGCTTATGGATTTATACTCGATTCCAATATAAACACCGAATGTTTTTGTTTTTGTATCACTTGTATCGTTTGTACTTTAAAAAAAAACTCCTATTATATTTATTAATGTTATAGATTATTATTTATATAATTTTAAATATTTTTGAATTTTCCAGAATTTTTAGAAGTTAGCTTGTTTTCTGTATATCGGTACATTACGAGCGTTAAATATTAATAGGCCAATAAAAATATTTGACGAACGTATATTTTATCAAATAATACGATATTCATACATTGAATTGTTTGAAAATTACAGAACTGTTTGCTCATAATTTTTTAAAATTTATTTAGCATAAAATAATTCTATCAATATTATTTGTATTTATATAATTATTTTTGTCTAAATTGTATATTAAAACTGACTTTATTTTTAAAAAATTTTTATTTATTTTCATAATAAAAATAAATAAAATAAAAAAAAAAATAAATTTTTTTAAATTTTCTTTTATATTATGAATCAGTTCTAGAGTTTATTTGTCGTTTCATTAATTTGTATCACGTACTTCAATTTTTGTAAAAAAAACGTACAATGGAATTTTTAAAAGGTGTTGAAAAATTCTTTTCATTTCTAAATATTAAATTTGTTTAAACTTAAAAAATTTTAACATTAAAGTTTAAACAAATATTTTGATTTAATATCTATGGTACGTTATATTAAAAATTTATGTTTTTTACAATAGTTCGAAATGTTAAAATTATTTTACATTTTTAATAAACGACACACTAATTTTTAATTTCAACATACAAGGATTTAATAATTCATTATTATCAGTTTATATAAACTATTTATTATTAAATTTTAGAATTGTTTATAAATTTATAACTATTAGTTAGCAAATTTCAATTAAGAAACAATGATAATATAAATGACTTACCAACGATTGTAAAATAACAACGAAATATTATTAAGGCAAAATTAGTATTTATTAACTTCTTTTGAATTTAGTTTTCAAATATTTATATAAATGATAAGTTATAAGTAAGTCATCCACATCCACATACGACTATTAGATGTTATTTCGATTTTTAAATTACTTATTTTTTATTAATTTAACAATTTTTTTATCTTTTATGCAAATGGAAAAAAAAAAAAAAATCTGCCATAATATTTTTAATTAAACAATATTTTTTCAATTTAAAATAATACTGAACCATAAACGAAGCCGCTCATAAGAATTTTAAAGTAATTCAACGTTTATTTTACAATTCGATTAAAATTTTGGAATAAAAATCGTAGAAAAATAATTGTTCGATTGTAAAAAATTTTAATTGTAAAAATGTTACAGTTATGTATATAATTAATGAAACTTAAAATTGATTTTATTAAATTATCTTAATTATTTCTGAAGATTTGAATAATTTATTAAGAAAATATACATTATTTATTTTACTACAAATATACATATATATATGTGTGTGTGTGTATTAATAAAGCAACATGAATTCTTATGAAATGAGATATTATCTGATTAATAATTGTTATTGCAAAATGTATCGCTTTAACCCCTGAATAAACTCTTCAAAAATGTTAAAATAATTTTTTTGTTATAAGATTAATTATTTTGAAAAGCTTCCATTTCGATCAAGAGTTTAATTTACAATTTTGGGAAAATAGCTATCTTTGTTTATCTCTTTGCATTAAAAGAAACTATATATTTGATGTGATTTTTTCCAATTATATAATCTACTTAATTGCATATTTATTTTTATCTTTAAAAATTAATTTTCGTTTTTAATAATTTTTTTCTTTAATTTTTTATTAAAACATATAAAGGAGATATTATACCATAAATGATATATGTTGCATATTATAAAGTCAATTAATTCAGTAAATTTTTAATGATAAAAATTTATTTAAAATATTTTCGGCTCAATGATGGATATAGAGTTATTTAATATACAGAAATTTCTATAAAATCATTTTATTATCATTCTCATTTGACTTTCTTGATGAGGTACTACAGTTTTGAGATCTCTTAGACTTAAGATCTTTGAGAGTCTTAGATCTCTTAGCTCTTTGAGACTTAAATTTTTAATTAAATAATTCCCTTGCAGTATTTTCATTATATAGATCAGGGGTCTCCAAACTTTCCAGCCTTAGGGCCATACTGTTTACTCCAGTAAGTACCAAGGGCCAAAATCATTTTAATTTTCTGCCAATATCTATAATTTCTAGACCAGTCGCCAAGTACGCGTTTTGAGCGAGCATACGCTTGCTAACTGCAAACTATTGTCAGTGAAAAATCACAATTACATAGATTTCATTAGTATTTTTTTACAAGTTTCATTAGTACTTTTTTACAATCCCGCTGTTTCATTCCGCGTTAATTTAGCTTTTCCGTTCCCGAGGGATTTTCAGGATAAAAATCATATGTTTGATTCAGGATATATACATTCCAAACATCGATATACATACATATATATCGATATATATGCGATTCTCTTTACCCCAACATAACTACCGAGGGTAACCGCGGTATGTTCACTAGTTTATAATGATAGTGGGATTCATTTCAATTACTTGTTAGTTATTATGCTTAAGTTAAATGTATTATGCTTGTCATTAAGCTTTACCTAGCAAGTCAATAAAACTGAGTTATTATCATTCTGTGTTTTTTTATCCAACTTATTACAGTAACAATAAGCTATTCGCTGTCGCGGGCCGGATTGATGACACTGGCGGGCCGTAGTTTGGAGACCATTGATATAGATAGTGTTTTTTTCATAATACAAAATAAATTTCTATTTTAAATTTTAATAGTAAAATAAGAAAATAAATACTTTTTAACAATAGAACTTTCATTTTCCAGCCTAAAAGTATGCTTAACAGAAACAAAACAATAGAGTCGTTGCTTAGTCTGCAACTCTCCCTAGTAGGGCCCCTCGTGACCTCATTTATTTTCTCTGGTCTCTTTTACATATTTTTCACCTGCCCCTCGAATTTCTTGGCGCCAAATTACCAATTTTTACTGTGTTGATAATGCGAGGTTAGATAGCCAGATCAATTAAAACGTCATCTATAATTTACTTCCGCGTCCGTGAATTGATTATCACATGCATAAAAAAATACATGCCTGCAAGCACATGCATAAATGACATATGTTCTTCTTTTTTTGAAGTTGACTCCTTCCATCCTTAAAATAAAAAATCGTAAATCGTTAAAAGCTGCAAATGATATTTTTGTGGCTTCCGGGGAGTTCCAATAATAAGAACTTTTTATAATAATTTCGAAAAAAAAGGAAATATTTAAGATGTTGTAATATTAACCCCTTAAAGGTTCAGTTTTTCAGTTCACATTTCGTATCAGAAGAATTTTTTTAGAAATTAAAATTGAAATTATGACTTTATTATAATTACAATCAATACATTTTTATTATGCTGTAACCATGCTTCCTCAATGCTTTGGCGAGAACGCCCCTGTGGCGTTCAGGAGAAATAGTCAGTTGGCCTACAGACTCTCACCTGCAGAGGAAGTATATTTCGCGCCTCCTGTGCATAGTTGCATATCAGGTTTTTTGGCTTAAAAGTTAAATCCTTTTACTATCTATAATTATATGTCTTTAAATGTCTTAAATATTATATATTGTTTGTGTGTGGTGTTTATGCTGTTGTCAATAAATCTGTGAGTTCTCCAACCTGTGTTTCAAGACTCAACCCAACCACACCCAGTTGCACAATCTGGACACCTAATGTGGGGCACGCCCGTACCTTCAACACTACAATGTTTTATTCATTTTTTTTTCTTATAGAAATTTATGTATTACTTTCGCCATGCAGATTGCATATTATAATAAAAAATATAATTCTCTAATTCATCGCTATAACTAATTTAGTGGTGGTATTATCACTAAAACTTATCTTCATCTTTATTTATTTTGCGAAATATACTGAAAATTAAATGGAGGCGATCATGAGCAATAAATAACTCAACAATATTTCTAATGGGGCCTGAATGGCAGAGTGTCTGGCGCTCGGTACCTCAGGTTTGGGTTCGAGCCCCGGCGGTGTCATGGATGTTTGGTTCAGTGGTTCGGAATCCATTGTTACTCCGCGTCCGTGGCTCATCTTCAAGTTACACGCGCCCCCTGGGTAATGCAAAGTGAGTAACGTCTGTGCAGCGCTTGCCTTAAGGCATCCATGACCAAGCTGTCTAAGTGTTTGCCAGCTGCATTAGAAAGAAAAAAAAAACATTTCTAATGGTATGTGAATATTAATAATAATAAACTTTATAATAATAAAAGCTTTATGAAAACTCATCAATTGAAAACGTAAAATTTTTCTCTCCAGGAACATAGAATTTTACATTTCAATTGATAAGTTTTGATAAGGTGCCTTAATATTTAAATTATAATATTCATGAGAAACAAATTGTTGTTTAGGTCGATATGTGTCAGAAAGCAAACAATTTTATCGATATCTATTGTATGGAAATAAATTAGAGTACCAAAATATATAAGAAGATTGAAGAAATAATAATGAAGTAGAATGACTAATGAAGTAGAAATATGAATGATAATGAAGTAGATTGAAGAAATAATAATATTCACGAACGGCATTCATAATTCAATGGAAATAATTTATTTTACGCCGATAATTGTTAGCAGCCCGTTTCATCATATTTCGTTTTTACTTAAAAATATAAATTGTAATTTGTTTTGAAAAAAAATTCAGGTTTTGAGAAAGTTTTTAAACTTTAGATATATATAAAAAAGTACACTTTTAAGCATTAGAAAGATATTATCAGGTTTTTTTTTTAATGGAATACTATATATCATACAGTTGATAAAGCATCATAATATATTTTATTGATGATATGCTAACCTAGATGTTTGACTTCACTCTCAATAAATATATATATTTATATATATTGAGAGAGAAGTATATATATATATATATTTCTACGATATATATATATATCAAAATATCATTTCAACGATATTTAGTGTCAAAAATATTAATTCATTTTAAAATTTCACTCAACAAAGTTGTTGTAGATGTTTGTTGTATCGATACATATTTGTAAAGAAAGACAATTTTAGTTACGAACATGAAAGAAACTAAGAATTAAAAACTATTTGACTCATCATTTTTTGGATTGGTTGTTATAAAAATGGAATCAAATATTTATACAATTATAATCTCAATGTAATATCACGCCTTCTTTATTTGATTTTTTATTATGCTAAAATAATCAATATATATAAACATCCTACACAATATATTTATATATGATAATTTTTGAATCTTATTTGTATGTCTCATGGCCATGCCACTGTGCATTGCATGGATCCTGTAGCCTATACAGGTTAGTGCATATCTACTTTATATACTGAATATTATTGATAATATGATATGCATTTGCAATGTTTCAAAATTTTTTATTGTTTTATTCAATTGTTTTATTTTATTGATTTATCGTTAAATATGATAAAAATTTATCGTTAAATATGTAATGACAGAAATTTATCGTTAAATATGATAAATAATTATTGTTAAATATATAATGATAAAAATTTATCATTAAATAATTATACAAATTAATCGTTATATCTATAATGATAAAAATTTATCGTTGAATTTAATTTTAATATATATCTAATAGATATACGATGGTTATTTTTTTTAATACGCAAGATTACGAAATTAGCGAAATAGAAAATAAGAGCCTGTTACAATTTGCTCTAGCCAAGCTCAAATAAAAGAAAAGTTATTTGACACACATTAATAAAATAACAACGAAAAAAACCTACATTCTTCTATTGGGTTTTAACAAATTAATTACAAGCCTCAAAGATTCCACAACACTTCGTTCTCTTTTTTTTTCGTTCTGAAGAATTTGCTATTGTCGAAGCATTTCGCAGCCATATATCACTGTACTCGCATACGTATTCTATCATGTTCTCGACCTAAAACGCCGATTTCACATTCAGATAAGTGTTTTGTCAGAAGTGTGGCAGTTCTTGCAAAAAAAAAAAAAAAAAGACACTTCGTTATCCTTCGGCGCTGAAGCGAGAGATTCATTTATCCGCGGGCCAGGGTGCGTGGATGCAGTTTCCGTTGTTGCACCAGGAAAGTTTCGTGCGAAACCAGGAAAAAGAATAATGACAGAATAAACAGATTTTTGCTTTTATTGAGCGAAAGCAAAACACTGAACTGTGTTCGGTTTGTCTTTTTTTTTGTGTAGATGGGACACACTGAAGTGTTTAGGACACGTGTCGTTTTTACGCTGAATCTGTATCAGTCAATGAAAAAAGATCAAATGAATGTAAAAAAAAAAAAGTTTGGACTATTAAATGGGCCTTGTTTCCTTATGTATGTCCCGACTCCCACCGATGGGTGATAAGCGTTTTTCCGTGAGAAAGGATCTTGTCTGAGTGGTTAGAGCTCTGGTGCTCACCACAGATTGCCATGGATGTTTGTGCCTACGTTAAACATGTTCCCAGTCTAATTAGCCTAAAGTGTGTGCAAAATGGGATTAACAACACCAAGAGCGATAAATAAAACCAATAGAGCCATAAACAAAATCAATCTTCTTCAATGGCAATCTTCTTCAATGTTTAGGACACATGTCGTTTTTACGCTAACCCTGTTTCTGTGAGGGGAAAAAAATCTGTATATGTAAAAAAAAAAAAATAATTGGTCTTAATAAAGATCTTTTTTTCTATTCCTTCTATTAGCTCACACTCTCCCTATATATATCTTGTTCAAATTTTCAATCGTTCATAAAATACTTTTGAATTCATCCACTAAAGTTCAAATACATCTTTTTTGAACCTGTAGTGGATGACACTTGATGTTAATACAGTTTCAGAACCAATTATTAAATCAGTAATTAAATTTAATTAATTAATTTTAGTTTTTTTTAGATTTAAGTTGCATATTTCTACCAATAGATGGCTCCAGATGTAAAATCAAAATTTCAACTTTATTTGTTTTTTTATTAAAGGACTTTTGTGCAATATAGTAAAAAAAAAAAAAAAAGTAGGAATTGACTTAATTTTTTTTTTTTTATATTACTTGTTTTCTTTTGAACATCGGTGGGTCTCATGTTTCCTTATGTATGTCCCGGACAGTCTACCGATGGGTGATAAGCGGAAATATTGTCTTCCGTGAGACAGTAGAACCTCTGTAAGTCAAACTTCAAGGGCGATTACCTTATTTTAAAGATGTAAAGTACCTTACTTTTTTTCAGATTTGTCTTTTATAATTTTGTTATTTATAGTACAATCTCTGTAAGTCGAACTTCAAGGGAGACGCCAAAAAATTCGAGTTATAGAGTTTTCGACTTATGGAGGATTTCGACTTACGCAGATTTTGTGAGGAAATATTCGACTTGTAGAGGTTTAGATTCTTTCTAACTTATTTTGAGTTAGAGAGGTAAAATAAATAAAAATACAGAGGTAATAAACATGTTTATTTGCAACTTAAAAGTTATATTATGTACTACAATAAAAAATCAAAATAATTCCGAAACAATCTTAAAATTAAAAATATTATATATTAAAAAGTCAGTTATTGTTATTATTATTATTATTTATTTTTTTTTTTTTTAGCTTCAGACAATTCGATCGTTCTCTATTTATAGCATTATCTAAGCTATAAAGAGCAGAAAATTCTTTTTCTTTCGTATTGCTAGTTCACAGAATTGGTTATTCTATTTACTATATATTCATACATTGTTTACTATATACTGCATACATTGCATATCCTTAAAGTCGATAACTTTTTTTTTCTTCGAGCTATAGAGGTAATTAGTTTCAAATGATCGAGTTGTAAACGTTGTAAAAAGATTGTAAAAATCAAACATTGCTAATGTTCGAGATACAGAGGTCCAATTTTTTTTTCGAGTTAAGGAGGGAAAATATATACCAAAATGGCTTGTGGGGATTGACTAATTATTTCAACTTATAGAGGGTTGAAATTTCGAGTCATGGAGGTTTTGGGGCTTGAAGGGAAGGGAACAAAAATTTTTTCGTGTTATGGAGGTTTTCGACTTATCGAGGTTCGACTTAAAGAGATTTTACTGTATATATTATTTAATGTTAAGAATGCTATCGTAAACAAAAACGTATTCCTTTGATATTGAGCCAATAAACTGTTTAATACGTTCAACTATAAGCTAAACCATCTAAAAACTCGCAGCAACATCTATTTTTTTTTTGTGATATAAATAAGAATAATTAAATAAAAATATTGGCATCTAGCGATATAAAGCATTGAATTCCCACATGACAAAATTATAGTCTTTCATAAGTCTATGTCCGGAACTAATCATCTACAACAGTTTGGTAGTAGTAAGTGTCGTGAGACTATTTCAAAATCTTAGATCTGAATAGCGCTTGGCGCTCGGTACCAGATTTCGATTCGAGTCTCGACGGTGCCATGGATGTTTGTGTGATTCGGAATCCTCTTTAAACCGTAGATGTCTAATATTATTGTGTAGAGCGTTATGAGGGTAGTGTTACTCGCGCCCGTAGCATATCTTCAAGCTACACGTCTCACCCGGTAGTTCTAAATGAATAACAGCCACAAGGGCTTGGCATCAAAGATTACATTCTCTGTATTGCCAGCTGCATTAGAAAAATTGCTTTCGTGAGGACATTAAAGGGTTGCCCATTATGTTTGCAGTGTATGTTTGTATACTGAGTTGTCTGTTTGCTCTATGGGAGCAAAAGTTTGAAAACTTCCACCAAGCAGTCTGGTTAGAGACACTGCTTTAAAGATGCCAACTTCAAATGAGACTTTCGCAGTAGCTGCTCAGATAATATTCCATGATACTTAAATATTTTCTGAAATAAAGACCTCACTTATTAATAGTTCTTCTTAATAACAAAGAAAAAATGCAATAGCAACAATAAATGTATTTGTGCAAATTATTGAGAATGAAAATTATTTGCTTAATTATTAAAAAAATGCAAAAAAAAAAAAAACAATCGTGAAAGTTAGCCCTTTTAACTCGAAAGGTTTTTAAATGATTTAATTTGGAACTAAAATAAAATGTGCAAGAATAAAAATTAATAAACGCAAAATTATTATTTTTTTAAATTTCCGAAGTCCAAAAGTTTCTTGTTTTCCGTAGTAATCATGAATACTTAATAGTTGGCTTTTTGCATATGAGTCAACGTGTCTACTTGTTTCTGAAAGCAACGCTGGAATGCTATCGTAAACAAAAACGTATTCCTTTGATATTAAGCCAATAAACTGTTTAAGGGACGTCCAACTATAAGCTGTGAAAACAATCTAAAAGCTCACATCAACATATAAGGTACAAAAGGTCTTCAAACTACATCCATGATTCTGTGTTGTTTTTACGAACTTTTTGTTTTTAATGGTGTTTAGTTTTAATCGTTGCAAAATCCTGTGAAGTAACAAATTATCTTTTTTTTTGGATTTTAAATTTTGGATTAAATGTACAAGACATGAACCCGCGTCTCTAGTGAGAACTTTGCATAAAAAGAATCACCTATAAGAATATTTCTATAATGGGTGTTTCTCTGTTATTTCCTAAGATAGTTTATGGAAAATAAACAGCCTTTTCTGATAGAAATTTCAAAAGTAACTGCCCCACATTTACGTGTCTTACATGAGAAGACAAAGAAAAAAAAAAAACCACCCCTATTACATAGCTTATTGGCGAGACAGTCTTTCATAATCGCTACTAAATTTACTTTTTTGTAAACAACATATGCTGAACATTAGGAAATTCTTTTTTAATTTAATACAAATGAAGTCCTTAATGCCCATTAATTGCTCTTCATTTATAATTATTAACTGAATTAAATACAGATTCTTATAAACTGAAATATTTCGAAATACTGTATTCAAATTGAGTAACCATATCAAAAGGATTTCCGTTTATTATTATATAATCATTTATTTTTATTCTAATGCGATTTTAATTTAAAATAATAAATTAAAATACCAAAGTAAACGAATAAGTATTGGCAAGAATAAATAGAATGAACTTTTTTGAATTTTTAATTTTCTTTAAGATAATTTCTTTGACTTATTTACTTAGGTAATTTATTGTGACCTGATGGCCAACTGGCGAGAGCTCTGGCCTTGGTACCACAGGCTTCAGGTTCAGAATAGGAATCCTGGTGAGGGCATGGATGTTTGTGAGTGGTTCGAATCCACGTTAAACTGTAGGTCCGGTCTAATTAACCCAAAGTATGCAATAAAATGACCTTAGAGCGACAAACTAAACTAGGTAATTTATTGACTGTATTTTTGATTGTATTGAATATGCGGTATATATACACTTCATTTAATAGTAAAATAATTATAAATGATGATTATAAATAAATATTAAATAAAAATTATTATTAATAATAAATTATATTAATTATTTATATATTATTGTTGTATTAATAATTTGTAAATAATTAAATGTAATAATATACACATTAATACTATATACATAAATATAAGTATTCAATGTAAGAATTACTTTTATACAACGGATTTTTAAAAGTGAATATTGATTGTAATTAATACATAAATTATGAGTATAGAAAATCCATTAACATGCAAATAAATACTTTTATTATTGTGATAATAATCAATGTTTTAAATAATTTAATCTTATCAAAAATTTACACAATTTTTTCATCAATTCTGCTTCATAATTCATTTTTCATTTTAACGTTTGTTTTTCAATCTGGACGTACACTTTTACTGCCAAAGGCGTTATTTTTTTTCGAAATGAACCAATTAAATAACGAACACAATTACTTTTTTCCAAAAGCAATTGGAAAAAAAAAAAACACAAACGAAACAATTTTTTTGCACATAAAAACATTTGAGGACGACGAACCGGGAACAGAGAGCCATTGTCGATTCTTTTTGGCCATCTTTCAAACTGCAGCAATTTGTCAGTAGGAAATTTAAAATATCAGAAAGAGAGAGAAAAAAAAAGGAATGCTAGAATTAATGCCGGCAGTTTTTCAAGGAAAGTCATTTTCTGAACTTTAACCCTTAAAAACAAAAATATTTTTTTCATTTATTCCGAACGGAAATGGAACAAAAGAACTAAAAGGAAATTTCGAAACAAAAACATCGGAATTCCACTCGCTGATTTTTGCAGCAAATGATCCACCACTGTTGTAATCGAACGAACCTAACGAGCGTCCGCAAAGGGATGGTTTAAAGAAATAAAAGACAAAAAAAAATTTATTCATGTCATGGACTGAAAATATAGAGACAATAGTTGTCAAGTTTAGCCAAATTTGAGGATCACGAAAATGGCAGTTATTTTATTTACTGAAATTCTTTCACTTCAGTTGAAATCAAATAGATTTATTTCTTTCATTCGATTGTAATTTAAATCGTTTGCTAATGCAAATTTATTTTTTATTCTTTCAAATGAAATTTTAACTGCCATTTGCAATTTTTTTTTTATGATATTTCTGTTATGCTTGAAGAAAATGTTATTTTTGTTTGTAGAATAAATGTATATTAATTAGTTTATGTATTTATTGAGCTGCAAATAATTCGACTTCTATAAAACTATTGCTTCAGAACATTATTCAGATGGAAATTATTCATTCTATAGTGAAGAATGAAGAATACACAAAATGACAGCTAAATTTTCTTTTGTCGTTATTTAATTTTGTTTTCATTTAAGATTTGGGTCAGATAATTTTTTTAACTAATTCAAAGGGAGAATTACCAAATTCTAAAAATAACGTTCTAAAAGATGTCACATATACAAAATATATATGCAGCTGATCAAATTTCAAAATCATATTCTTCCATTATTGTAGAACATTTTTAATAAGTTGACTTAACCAAAATATTACTTTTTATTTTTATTGTTTATTAAAAAAACGATTGTAGTGGTTCACTTGTATGTAAGTTACTGAAAATCTGAATGTTTCCATTTTGATTTTCTGTCAAATCGTCGTTTATCTTATTCATATCTTTTTAACTCCATATGATCTTTTCTTGATCTATCTGCCAGATAGCAAATACCTGCCACGTTCTTATGATCCGTACATATTTCAAAGATTAAATTCATCTGTCATTGTAGTGTCAATTTTTTAAAAAAAAGATTAATGAAATGCTTTATTATTGTTCTTTAATAAAGGATGTTTCATGTTATCTTAATATAGATTACTGGCTAAGGAATTGGATTTTGCATACTATCTCATCGTTACAGATCATCTCAAATATAAAAAACGGAATTAATCATATTCATTGTCACATATCATGTAAAAACCCATAACGAAATTGAATCCACATTTCAAAGGCATATCTTGAACAAGATTTATAAACAGTTGGTTGTTGTAAATGTAAGGTTGTAAAGCCTTGTTAACACATGAGCTGTTGTAAATGCTAATAATAATAAAATGACTTTACGTCAATTGGAACTAGAAAAACTTGGGTTCTATTTTAAATTAAACAGTATGAATGCGTAATTTTATATTAATTCAAGATTTTGTTCTTTATCATTCTTATTTTTAAAGTATTTGGTGATTTAATTATCTTTAAAAGCGGGAAGTATTGGTAGAAAGCCATGGTATAAAATAAAGTAATTATCGAGACATGTTTGAAAAAAATATAGCTTTCCTAAATGCGCTTTTTTAGATCATGTATTAATATTCATTTTCCTCTTAAATAGCCTTCATCAGCATTGCAATGCTAATGATGGAATATGTAATGATGTAAAAAATAATTCAATTCAATGTGATGTTAATGAATCTAATGTGTAATGATGTAAATGAATCAATCTTGAATAGTGTAAATGAACCTGATTTCTAATGATGTAAATTAGATATCAATAAGTTTTAAAAACTTAATATTTTAACGAGTTTTAATTTACATTAAAGATGTCTAATCTGCTGGCCAAATTAAATAGTGAATCTCTTTTAAGATACAGACTTAGTGTCTTAATTGATTTTTTAAAAATTAATTACATGAAAACATCAAAATGATTAAAAATTGATAAATTTTTTATATTATTTAAATATCAATCTCTATTTTTCTCTCTAATTTTTCCCCTCAGGAATTAAAATTCTCTAAGGCTTATTAAAGATTCAAAAACTTTGCACGAAAAGAAAAATCTAAAAAAGATGCAATTAAAGTTAAATAAAAATAAAATTAAAACTACAATATGTTTAACCCAAGTACAACAATGTTGTTCGCTTGTTATGGTGGACATCGGGCGCACAAATATTTACTAACATTTTTGTTTAGTAACTATCTTTATATAGTAATAGCAATTAACTAACTCTGACACTGCAGAGTCCATGTTGGGCCATAAATAAGCCCGGCCTACTGGCAGTATTCTCGAATCAGAGATGTTTCTTTTACGGGGGTAGGTTGTCAGCTTACGCCAAACTTTCTACTGTCGTATTATACGGGGCCTGCGGCTTAAAGTGGATTCCGGACCACTACAAACACTTCATGGCACCTCCGGGAACGAACCCGAAACCTGTGGTGCCGAGCTCCAAAGCACTAGTCACTGGCCATCAGGTCCCTCTATGTTAATAAGGGTAATTAAATACAATGGGCTACAGTTTCTATTTCTTAACTCGCCAAGATTTAACTAATATCAAGATAGGCTTGATTAATAACGGTTCAATGTATAAAAATTATATTTAAGATATTGTTATGTTATATCTCTTTGGCTCCACGCAACCAAACTTTTTTTGCAAAATGTGAAGAATCTCCACTTCTCCTTCATGAACCTACAATAAGCTTGACTACAATGTGTTAGAGCACCACTCCTAATGGCAAAAAAAGCCTTTGATTTTCGATATCGCTTAACTCTGAGGTGGCATCTGAGGAGTTTGCATCCTTCCTACAAAGCCCAATCTGAGAAAGAGCCGAAATACAAATCATACTGTACAAAAGGAATAAATTCCCCCCCCCTGACAAGGGTAGAATGAAATTATCCCCTCCACCGAGTTTCAGAAAGATGGCACAATTTTCTCTTC